>VSWD01000008.1:61519692-61782192 GCA_033119305.1 Pinctada imbricata
TTTCAAAATAAAGCCTTTATTAAAATGGCATTTAACTTTAACCTATATTTTGGTTATTCTTTATACAAAATCTTGATTGAACTTCATGTACCTACCCCTCTTATAGCAGATATCTTTCTGACCGAGCTTGCAAAGTTCAGTTTTGGATTAGAATGTCTCTCACAGTAGAAAGTCACTACAAAAAGTTTGATTGCAATATCTATTTAATAATAGTTAATAGGCTTTTTTCGGGAGGAATTATTATAATAAAGACGTTCGATACATCGTCTATGCGTTTGAATGAATGACTTTATTTTATAGTCTCTTGGAATTGGTGTAAATCAAACATTTTGTTTTTATTAATACATGGAAGTGATCATACTTTCATAAAATCAGATTCAGAAAGTGAAAGTTACATTTCATTCCCTTGTGAAGTGATTACCTTCTCCCGTCGCCGATCGCCTTGATCTGTATTTCTTGGAGTATAATTGAATGCCACATCTTTTGCATTTCAGGCAATTTTGATGAAAAAATATATCTTCAGCGCATATTCTCTCGGTAATATACAATCGTTTTTTACAAAAATAACAAACGCCGCTACTTGATTTGACATCAGGTTTCTGAAAGAAGAATAAGAATACTCAGTTAGGAAAGGACCTAAAGCAGTATATGTATCTTCAAAATACATGGACTTAAAGATTGAACTGAACTGCAAACCTTTATGATATTTTCCGTATCTTCTGGAATTTCCTCGAAGCTGTCTTCAATGGGACTCACTGTAGAAGAATAATCATAGTGGTCATACCAAGAATACAAATTCCTTCATGGAAATGTTGTTGCATCTTTCACAATCTCGAAAAAAAACCATCCGTCATTGTGTAAAGAAGTAGCATACATAACATAACTTACAAATACTGGCGACTGCTGGACTGAGAGGAGTGTCGTCTGCTTTCGTCGAGGCCTGCTCGTCTGCAAACTGATCATAGAACTGTCTGAGGTAAGCCACCATTGACATTTCGTTCAGAGAAGAACAAAGCAGCATTTCTGCTACAGTCATTGTCGGACTGATACCAAACTCTCTTTGAGCCAGTTCCACAATAAACGACATGTTGCTTCTGGCATTGTACCGCTTTATACTTTTGATGTCACTGAAATGATTTTCAGTACAGTCATAAAATACAGGTGTTGGTGTTTATTTTATTACATGATATTAATTACCCGAAACGTGCATGTCTGGTCCATGCTGAAAATCAATCTGTTCTTACATTATGCTGTTGAATTTGAAGAGTTTAACCTTGAGCATCTCTTCATCTAATAATGCGTATTGTTATATGTTTAAAATACGTGGGAAAAGAAGTATCAGCACTCCAATACACACACTCTCTATAATTCTCTCTTCTCAATAAATGTTAATTAATCTAAACGATTGCATCAGAATTTCATACTATAAATGGTGAAATTGTTGTCAGAATCATTTTAAATTTAAAGCTTGAACTTCCTTTTGTGTAAATTAGCTTACATAAGATCAGGTCTAAAGGTATAGACCAAGGCACACAATGCATATCCATCTCTCCATGATGTCGTTAGATTCCTTATGCTTATGTTGGGATATGTGCCTAACACGTCCTTACACCATCTGAAAACTTCCTCTTTTATGTCCACATCCTCCTCTTTTACCTCTGGATAAAGATCGACTATTCGCTTAAGTTGAATTTATGACATTATTTTGATACTACATTTTCGAATATAAACAACCAGAACTACTATCATTTATTGACCTTTTTAGTTGTAACTTCACCAAAAGCCGAACTATATTCTTGCAGCGAAGCCCATTATTCTGTTTTCTTCAGAGATTTTTAAGTGTTAACTGACCCTCCCAACTTTTTCATGACCAGATACATCCTTTCAGAAAGGGATTGTTACTCTGAAACCTCTATTATTTTAAATGGTCTTAACATGCAGACGAAATAAATAGATGAACATGAAATGGACAGTCGTCCTTTAATGACTCACCAATATGAGTTTTCGGTATTGGCGCCTCAACAACGTCTTCGTCCTCTATCTCCTCGTACTCATCTAATTTGGTCTCTGATTCATCACAGAAGTTACGTGCTTGGTTTCTGTTCACAGCCTTTCTATTAACAAAGGTATACCTGGTATAGAGAAAACTTCAAATCAGATGCGAGCTGGACATCCACAATGATGATTATTCGAAGTTTAGCTAAAAGAATCATCGACCTTCCTTGAATATTTACAAACTCCAAAACATTGCGTACCTTGTATTGGGATCTACTGTGAATTCGCTGTATTTTTTCTTCAGATTGTCAGAAGTGGTTTGTGACAGTAGTTTATATATGCATTCTCCTCTCCATCACCAAGCCCAGTGGGTTCGCTTTGTCCGCCGCCCATCTTTTCATCATCCACGCTGCGTCCATTGCCCCGAGAAAACCACGAGCACAAGCCTGATCCAGTGGGCCAAAATGGCTGGATGTAAACGATGGTACAGTCTCCATAAAAAAGCGTCTTTATTAATTACGGCTACTTTTGAATTCATTTTTTGATTCAAATTATGTAATCATAAAGAGCAAATCTAAGACGTCGAATGTTACCCCCCACTCCCTTTGAAAACTTATTTTCATTTTCATATGAAAATTCTGTATTCGAGGTGTTTCGTGCAATATAGATTAAATTGTTACGATAGAAATAATGTGGAAGGGTTCCAACTCTAAAACTTTTTAAATAGGTGCGAAAAACATAAACCTTGTCCTTAATGTTTAAGGGATAGTAAAATTTTATCAAAAAATCCTAATCAAAACGTTTACTAGGTATCTTAAATAATCATATTCTTTCCGAGCTCTTAGACTCCCTATAAAACTTGCCATACCTCTAGCAGGCTATCCCCGACCAAGCCGATCAGAATGGGTCTCCCGTTCCTGACAATTACCCTCGAGGCGTTGACGGCTTCATACTTGGATGAGAAATCAAGCATAGACACATCCTCTTTGCCATACTGATTGAGAGCGAATTTCAAATTTGGCATCACATTCTTTGTGCAGAAATTGGCGGCATCTCTAGCATAGGAAAGCAATGCTGGGACATGAATGTTACTTTTGCTCATTAGATCTTGTGCATCGGAGAAATCGGACTTGAAGACACCTCTTTCTAATAGACTAGACTTTTTAGCTGTCATGACAAAATAGTGAGTTTCATCTTTGTAGTAGACGATGTTTTCTAAATCAATTTTTGTCTTCCTTTTCAACTCCCTGAAGAAATCCTGGCGAAAATGCGAGGCTACACCTCCGACTTCTTCTGCCTTAATTTCTTCTTTAGTATTTGAATTCACAAAGTTCGCTGTTATTGCAATGGCTAGCCTTCCTCTCAGCTCTTTCCTATCGAATGCTGTAATGCAGAATCATCGAATGTGTATATATAACTGTATGAAAGATCAATCAAAATTGATAATCTAATTGAATCAATTACTGTTTCATAAACACAGTCAAACAACAAAGGACATACCATTTTTCTTTCCAATTATCTGTCTCTTTGAGTCAAAGATGGTTATATCTAAAACAATATAAAGTTATACACATTCTATGAGCATTTTAACATGATGAATTAATCTGATCTGTCTAGCATTCAATTTACTGGGGGTTGTGGGGTTGTAATTCATTGGGGAGGGGTTGTGGTGGTGGTGGTGGGGGGGTGTCTGCCTTCGAAACAAGTAGAAGAGAATGCTCTTTATACACTTACTTTTTCTGTCTAACAAAATAAAATCACTGATGACTCCACGTTTCCATACTTACCTGCTAGAGCGTCTCTGGCACCTGTAGCACTTATCAGGACGTCAAATTCGAAGTTGCTGACAACGTGGTTTAGAGGCTTACAGACAGCCCTCCAGCTTCTTCCTGAAATGATATAACAAGGCATAAAATTTCACACTACAATTTTTATGACAGAAATACTAAATATATTCACCCAAAATCACAAAATTACCATTTTCAGGCTGTATTATCCCTTCGAATTCCACGCCGGTGTAGACTTCTATTCCAAGCACTAAAGCTATCTTCAGAAGTGAAATCTGCAATCGTCGTATGCCTGTTCAAAGATATTTTATCAATTTGACATTTAAATAACGTCAAGAGGATGCTTCTCAAAAACTCATTTATTAGGTAATTTTGAAATGTTATTTGTTATACCATGAGAATAGAATGTTTGTTTTTTTTTTAATTTTTTAATAAATATTCTACAGATGTAAGATATGAGTTGTAAAATTATCAAAAGTAAGATTGAAAGATTGAATTCTTCTATTGAGTTTGACAGCATTTATGTTAGTACTTTCTTTTCTTTTTTGATAAGCAGTTTTGATCCAGCAAAAGTTTCATTTTGCGGCTTTTCCAAAAATACTTCTCTTCAAAAGATAAAACATGCGGCTTCAGAGACTTATTTCTTGTAGCTAAGAATGAGAATTTCTCTTCTGGTATATTATTCGATTGATATAAAGTTCTTTGCAACGCTTTGCACAGTTGATGTTGATAGCTTTGAGAGCATTCTAATAGGATGCATTTAAGAAACATACTGATATGATAGAGCTCCCCACATCCAAAGATTCCATAGAAGTACTTCATCTCCAATCCCCTGAGATCGGTCACAAGGAACGGCCATAGGTGAAGGACATTATTACGTGTGAATGCTGTCCTTTTGTCGATGACCACTACATTGTAACCTAGGAAAGCCGCCTCTATAGCCGTCCGGAGTCCGCACGGTCCACATCCTACAACTAAAACCTGCAATGATAATGATAAAACCTACATGAACTCCTTTATAAATATTTCCTTCGTTCATTATTCCTTTGTTACATTGCTGTTTATTTCTTCTTGTGAACAGTAGTTTGTTGTTATTGTTGTTGTTGTTGTGTTGTATTTTTCGGGGGAGAGGGGGGTGGGGTGGGGGTTGAGGGTTTGGTCTGCAATCATCTTTTTCTTATTTCGAAGGGGGAGGTAAATTCGGATGTGTGATCTGGTCGAACCATTGTATCTTGTGTGATAGTGGAAGATTTCACTTTGTTTACGGAAACAACACTTAAAAAGATCATGACCACTATTTTTGAAAGGGATTGATACGGATTATATTTCATCCGGTGTGGTTTTTAAACCAACGAATAGAAAATATTTGTTTATGAAGGGAAGTGTAACTAAATTATTCGAAAAATATTCGTGTATGACCTAAAGGCTATAGTGTAACAAATTCCTGCTTTTCATTCTTTTTAATCCAATGATGTATATATTTTCAACTTAGCCTCTCACCCATATTACAGCCAAGATTTTGCTGTCAAACACTAGAATATTCATGTATTTTCTATACCAAAACGAAAATAGATGCAATACTGAAACAAGTACAAATTTCACAAGAATCCAATATAATTTTGATGCTATTTATATAACCAAAGAGAGTGTACAAGAAGCTATTAATGATGATGTTACCTTTTCATGTTGTCTAGGTGATATTTTCTTCCTCAGTCTCTGTAGCATTTGCTTTTCCTTCCATCTATTGAGTTTTGCAGACAGTTGGTCAGTAAAGTCATAGAATGGCGTGTCCAACAACCCCAGCTCATCTTTCAGCTTATGAAATGTAGTTAGTGTCTCCTTGCACGTATGAACATTCACAAAGTCTACCCACGTCTCCATTTCTCGTTATTTATAATAATAGAGTTAAAAGCTTATGGTTACTTCCTCAATTATCTCTCTTTGATCGTTGATCTACTCTATCGAGTGTTTTCTAATCGGAAACTGAATCGTGTTTTAATTGTAAGATCAAAAAGTACATCAACGTTATGCGCAACCTTATCATAAGCAAACAGTAGTCCTGATCGGTGTACATACACAAAGTATAAATATTTAAAATAAGCTAGGAAGATTCAAATCCACGTGCCTGTGTTCTTGAACTATCCTGAGACACGATTTTTCAAGTCAATAATGAGGTCATAAAATAATTCATCGACCGGCTGTGTATATCTTGTGTGTCATTATCAAGGGGGTTTAGTGTACTCTATTTAGACATACGTTTACATCGGATGTGAATCATTGTGTACAAAGCTTATTTTATATTTACCTACATCACATGGTTTATATTTAGAATCTGATGACGTATGGGAATATACCTTTAACGACACGATGTCATTCGGAATTCTAGTATATAGTTGTATTGTTGCCCAAATTTGGCAATATAACTACCTGAAGCAGTTTATTCAGTGTGTTTCCAAATTCTTACATATATCTATGAAGATATAGCTAGATCTTAATATTGAGTAAACGAGTTATCGTACGTAAAGTGCGGTAACAATAAAGCGTATAAGTTCCGAAAAACGAAATAGATGAACTTTTTGTTTTTGAAAAAATCTTTTATCTTTGTTTAAAAATCAGGTATTTAAAAAATGCAGTCCATTTATGTGATATATACCCATGCTTCCAAGATTGAAGTGATTTGTGAGCGGGATGGTGGTTATATTGGTGAGGGTTAATCGGTGTTTTTGTTTAGTTTGTTTATTGGGGGTTGATTGTTTATTGGGTTTTTTTTTTTAGTTTAAACTGTATTTATTCAATATAAATCACAATGATAATTTTTACAAATATAATGAGTAGAGATTTGAAAAAAAGCGAGACCGCTTGGGGGTTTTTTTGTGGTTTATTTATTAATTTCTTTCTTTCTTTTTTTTTTTTTTTTTTTTTTTTCTTTTTTTTGGTTTGTATGTTTTTCTTTGTACTTGATCGTGTCTGTTGGATTTGAATTGAGGATAAACAATAAAACAAAACTTGCAGCCAACTCTTTGGCTATTGACGAGATAAAGATTTCGAAAGTCTTTACATGTAAAACAAAGGGAGACTTACAGAGAGTGTGATAACGCCTTATAATTTGTAATTTACATGGATATCTACAACACAGTTTGCACCTTCCACTGTGCTTCCGTTGAAAATGTTGCTAAAATTAAGAATGGGTTTTAATTCACTATGTAAAAATCGTTCGATTCAATCTGGAGGGTTATTCTGAAAAAGCTTTAGCAAATTCTTTTAGAGTGTTGTTGATTTTTTTTTAAATCTATAATTGACATAATTGGCATACTTTTGAATATGAAAAAGTCGCGTAACTGTAGACACAATTAAATCTCTCTTCAATGCCAACTTCAAATCCCTGTTCAACCCTAGAGCTTTATATTTTAGGAAAATGCGATTACGAGAGACCAATTTTGAATATGAATTCAAGTCAAGTGACCCTGTACCTTAGATACGTGTATATCAATGCCAAGTACTAGTACTTTATCAGTGACGTTTTCATTTTTTTTTTAAATCGATTTTAAACAATTTCCTTTAAAACAAATTTTTGAAAAACGTCCTCGAGAAGGTGTTCAGGCACGATTCTGATATCAAATTAATATCAAAGTATGCCTGAATTTGGCAATGAAGTAAACCAGAGACGAGCTTACTCCAAGATATTACGTACACTTGTCTCGAGAAGATGCTGTATGGACAGTAGTTCCTTTTTTACAAGAGTGTGTAATCGGAATGTACACAATGAGGCTGCAGCAAGATGTATTTCCATATTTTTACACCACCATTCGCTTTTTTTTTTCAAGACAGAAGATTTACAGTGGGTATGTAGTCTTACAAAGGCTAGGAAACCTGACAATTAACTGAAAATTACGCTAAAGGATCATTTTGTGCTATTTTATTTGCTTCCCCTACCACGAGATCCTGTTCTTTTGCATATTTCTAACGTTTTCTTTAGATATTCCCGTCTTTTTGTTGTTTGTTTTACGGATAGGTAGATAGGTTTCCACTGCTTTACCTGACACTTAACAAATAAAAAACCATGTATAGCCTGACTTGAATCATAAAAGATATATAAAATTGTTTAATCAAACTAGAGAGCGCTTCACCATTTTTTCAATTTTTTTTTTTCATTTTGAATCATTAGGCTCAAAAGTACCACTGAAGAGGAATGATAATCCGAAGCATGTACGTTATGTCTGATACACTGCATTTAGATATACCGAGTTGAACACTTCGTTTTTTCTTTGGATGGAAGAACAGAGTTAGCTCGCTTTAACCGAACAAAATTAGCTCGCTTTTACCGAACAAAATCGTTGAATATACCCCAGATTAGTGTACGCTTCTCCCCTTAATACCTTTTTCTCCTGAAACTTGATGCTACTTAGTATATACTATGCACATATTATATACATTTTAAACAAAGACCACCCAAAGACGTAAATTTAGAGCATGTTTTGATGTTCAAGATTAGTCATTGTAAAAGTCCAACAAGAAACAAATGAAAAAAAAAATACACATGAATAATGGGGTATCATCAAAACTTTGATAGATGTACCTAAATGTGTATTTAGGGATGATACTATACCCAGGTCCGGCACCATAAACAAAGAATTGACTTGAGTCAAAATTTCAATGAACTCTTGTCTCATTATAATATCAGTATCAAACTTTCGAGTATTCATATAATTTTTCTTGTTTCAGAATGGACTCAACATTTAAAATTTTCACTGCTCTGTTAGATTTATATAAAGTTACCACAATTTTACGAACGATTTACAAAATTACAAAGAGAATTTTTTCCTTTACTTTTAATTATAACATTATTAAACGTTATCATTTTTTGAAATATGTATCCATGTTTTGAATTGGGGGGGGGGGGGGGGGGGGGGGTTTAATGATTTTCTCTGTATGCGTAGGATACACGGGTAAACTTTGGAACGCCCCGACTCCTTGACTGTTGACAAGTTAATGAAATGAAAATATCAGGTGGGAAAGTGGTAACTTCACTTCTTATATCTTGGTGTTTCAGTGGAAATAGATAAAGGATGGTATCTCCAACAACACTCGTTTGCAGCTTCCACAGCAAAACCCCAAAACACCCAATGCAAAAAGCACAGAGCAGACATCCACAGAAAGAGACGCAAACGGGAACAAGGGACACCATCTCGCATCATAGAAACATGAAACACAAAACACCACAAATAAACCAACGAGACCAATGGGCCATTATAGAGTAAGATAAGTCATTGCTATTTGTTAATAAGTCGAAAAATGGCGTAGATGTCTTTATTTGAGCCCTGAATTGTCAGTCTTTGACTCTATCACTGCCATACAAGAATCTGTACTTGGGGATGATGAATTGTACTAATTTGGTCACAATGAACAAAGAACTTTCTCCAGAACTTGATATTAGCTGACAAAGAATTGTTCATAAAGATTTTTTTTACTAGTGTAACATACTTCTAAATCATTAATTTAGAGATTCTAGGGATTGTCTGTTCATACAAATTTTCCTTAAAATTTCACAAAAGAGTACACGCCAGGCTCCTTGAAGTATTGGATGGGTGATGAAGACCACCTCCCCCCCCCCCCCCCCCCCCCCCCCTTATTTTGGAATTTGTTACAAAGGTTTAATTTTTCAAATATTTCTTTCAATTTTACCAAACTCAAATTCCAATTTCCCTTGGATAGTATTGGAGACCTAGCTCGAAAAATAGATATAGATCTATGAATGAAATCCACCTTTGTATTAAGGAGTGCTCTGAACGTAGAGAGGTTACACAAAACTGGTTATCTAAAGTTAAGATTTTTAAAAGAACATCTGTTTAAGGTCATGAAATTTGAACCCTGTACGAAAACTGTCAACTTGCAATTATTCAATTGTCTCTATCTTGTCATTCTCAACCCTGAATATATTATGTAAGACGTAATTGTAGCCATAGGTTTGGTGGCCTTTAGATTTTTCAAATAACTCGGTGTAGCATCAAATATGAAATTCGTCTTTCCAGTAGGATATTTCACGCGATTTCTAATGCTATACTTTTTGTCTTTGTGCAGCTAAGTGGAAGAAGTCACCTAATGACCTTACTATTTTTCAATGTATTCAGTACGGTTCAAATCTACAAGATATATTTAGTATATAGCATAAATGTATAAGTCTATGTAAATAGTCAACATATTTTCGGAATTTTAAGAAAATATTTCTAATCCTGGTCAAAATCTACGCTTCATATTATGGGGAATATTCAATAAGAGTGGCGACATCTATGTGGCTTTCCACGCCTATTCTATTGATTCTTACCTGTATTTCATAAAAGGCAGCATGTTTAAGTTAACAATGAAATGTGATTACAATTATTCATACAAATAGGAATTATGCCTGAGAATATTCTTTCAAAACGTTCCCCGTAGGAACCTCATATTTTACATACGTGCATGCAGGTGGCATTCTTTCATTGAATTTTTCATTTCGGTCAATATCTCTCGTGCTAGTACTGTAAATGCAATATAAAATGTAGCGCTCAGTCGGTGATGCTGTCCACAGTCCGACAGTTTGTCCCACGTATCCCAACACACCATCGATTGTAAGTTGGTATACCTCCTGGGTTAAAAAGATGTAAAAATTAATTATCGTACCTTTGTTTACCCAACTGGTGCATTTCTTGTCTTTATTCTGTTTTGTTTCCGTTCGAAATGCCAACCTTGCCATTATTTAGGGAAATAAATTCCCAAGGAAAGGCTCAATTTGACTAAAACTTTTGATATAGTTGCATTATTTTTACATTTTAAATGAAATATGTAAATGAAGGATATGTGATTCAATGTGAAGTGATTTCATGATTTTCGTTTCGTTTAATTTTTATTCTCTAAGGTAAAAAAAATCTACTTGCACGAGGACAAAAAAACGAAATGGTTTTAAGTAAATCACACTTTTTAGAATCGTCTTTTGTGTGCGGTCTGGTTATAATAATTATCCATCTCAGCAATGCTCCACATGGTCTGGCATCTTTTGTGCCACTTGCAGTCTGGCCATCCACACCATCAGCATTCCCTCCTCGCTCACATGCTCCTAGCAGTCTGGCCATCCACACCATCATCATTCCCTCATCGCTCATATGCACCTAGCAGTCTGGCCATCCACACCATCATCATTCCCTCCTCGCTCACATGCCCCTTGCAGTCCGGTCTTCCTCACCATCATCATTCCCTCCTCGCTCACATGCCCCTTGCAGTCTGGCCATCCACACCATCATCATTCCCTCCTCGCTCACATGCCCCATGCAGTCTGGCCATCCATATCATCATCATTCCCTCCTCGCTCACATGCCCCTTGCAGTCTGGCCATCCACACCATCATCATTCCCTCCTCGCTCTCATGCCCCTTGCAGTCTGACCATCCACACCATCATCATTCCCTCCTCGCTCACATGCCCCATGCAGTCTGGCCATCCATATCATCATCATAACCTCCTCGCTCACATGCCCCTTGCAGTCTGGCCATCCACACCATCATCATTCCCTCCTCGCTCACATGCCCTTTGTAGTCTGGCCATCCACACCATCATCATTCCCTCCTCGCTCACATGCCCCTTGCAGTCTGGCCATCCACACCATCATCATTCCCTCCTCGCTCACATGCCCCTTGCCGTCTGGCCATCCACACCATTATCATTCCCTCTTCGCTCACAAAGATTCATGTAAATTAGTAATCAGATTTATACGGTACGATGACGAAGCAGAGTATGGCACTAGAGTAACGTGTGACCAAGTAAGAAATGGAATCTATAACATGATCTTGTCACGGTGTCCTCCAGACATACACGTCAATTAAAAGCTGTATTTACATTGTTGGAATGCAGATATATATGACTGCTATATTGTTCCGTTACTATGTGATATGGCTTGTTGCAAATTATTTTTATTCATCTTCTTGGTTTCATGTTCCAGGCGAAGACCAAAGGTTTGCATGATGGCTATATTGAGAAACTATGGTTTTGCTCACGAATAAAGCTTAATTAAAGAATGACAAAACTCATGTTGATATAGAATAACAGCTTTTACTTCAGATGAACTGTCATTTGATATAAACACCATTATAAAGCTAATAGATTTTCTTTGAGATTATTGTTTCATCAAGATATGACTTGTAACTTATATATTTTCGTTGCTCGTGATTTGAAACACAGTTTTTTATAATGATATATCTGATAACAATCTAAGAGAAACTTCACAAAAATAAATAAAGTTGTATGTATAAATGTATATCTAAATGTCAGATTGACTCATACGATCAAAGTTTTATCTAATCTGAACATGAGTCAATCAATTAACTATATGAGTGTTTTGTGCATTTAACTACATATATACATTGCTCTTGTGCACGAAATGGATTTGGCATAGCTCACCATTTCTATTTAATGTCATTTTTTCCTTCATTTTATCATTATTTTCTATATTCATAGAAGCAACAATAAGCATTGACTTTTACACGAGTATTTTTGTACATATATACATACAAGAACAACTTCATAAAAATAGATTTGGCTTTTTACACATTCTTCAAATTGGAAGGACACATTCTTCAAATTGGAAGGATATTTATCATGAACGAGGAATTTAGAAATTGTCATTTTTTCTCGAAATTGGCTTTCCGAAAAAAAATGTTCCCTCCACACAAAAAAGAACAACCATTTCTACAAAAATGTGATAAACATATATAAAGATTTTACATATATTAGAAATAAGTACATTCTTAATCTTATATTCAAGAATATTGAACAATTAGTCTGAGAATTGTAAATTGATGATACAGTTTCATAATTGCATTCACTTGACAAAAAAAAATTGTCATTTTTAAACTTTGTTTTTGTGTCGCCTGCGAAGCATAGCGACACTTAGGGATCACTTTTTTGTCATTCTAGTTTACATGGTTTACTGTATAGATTCGAAAAATAATTATGTGTTCATACTAGCAAGAGTGGACCCGCGAATCATTCTCCATGCGAAATGGTTTACTTTTATAAAACCGCGAAAGAAAGTATCAGCAAATGATTCTACTTGTACAGTATACTAATTCAGCTAGAAATACTGCGCGTGGTTCCAAACGTTTTTGCTCAAATAGTTAAGCGTATCCGAACGATACTTGTTGTTGTTGTTGTTGTTGGCATGTTTTAAAGCATTATTTTGATTCATTTTCTTCTTTATGTGATATATATGTTCCTCCTTTTCCACAACTCATAAAAAAAACTCTTATATGCATAACACTTATAGAAAACTGACATTTCAAAAATGTACGAATCCGGTAATGAACTCAACATACTTCCCTATTTTTCGCTAAATTAATTATGCATCCACGAACAAACGATGACTACTGGCCATATTAACAGTCATTGCGATAAAATCGAAATCAAACTCCTTCAAAGGGATCGGTGGTCAACTTGTAAAATCTACCGTAACGGTCGATTAATAGTATCATTTCACAATGGTTCTAATTCCTGAATAATACCCAGGTGTACGCTTGCATGCATTGCCGAATTCAAAGCAGGTCCCGGAATTGAGACTCCTTCACAGGCCAAGTATACTTAAAAGGTTATTTTGAACGAATTCGATGTAGAACTTCCCCCTTTTCTGGCCCCGAAGTGGAGGTATAAGTTAGATTCTCTTTCTAATTCTACTGACTCAATACAAAATGGTATCGCTTATTGACGGTAAATATATAAAGTTGAAAAATGATAATAATAAAAAGATAACAACTAAGCAATTCATTAGCGAAAGTTTTAAAAATTCATGAATATTCGGAATGCGCACATTCCAGTATTTGGCTAAATACTTGAATGCGCACATTCCAATACTTGGCTAAATACTTTTTTTAACTGGAGATCTTATGAAAAATATAGTCCTCTCCAGACAACAAAAAGATTGTTCATCACAGCAAATATACTGAAATAAAAAATTCCAGATATTATGAAATAACATATATTCTTCATTGTTGAATGCGGAATATATAAGCAAAATGTTCATGTCGAACAGACTCAGAATGACACCGAACTTAACATTTGTACATGATACATGATTTTCACTGGTAAATATAAATTTGAAAAAAGTAAAGACATTAAAAAAAAAAACAAGAAGCGATGTATAGTAGTGTACGGATTCCACCTTGTGTATACAAACATATTCTCTTTCATTCAACAATGCATTTATAAAAATAAATAAAACAGAAATATAAGTCATAAAGAAACAAGCAGAAACTCATTTGGAAACATACTTAGATTTTCTTTTAAAACAGAGTCATTTTTACCGGGAATTAATGTCTCACAACAGACTTTTATGATCACAGTTATGTATCCTGGCGTTATATCCGGTGTATTCCAAATCACATGCTATCACATTGTTCTCGAAACTTATTTCAGCAACTATCATTTTTGGATTCACCTCAAGCTGCAAAGAATATATATGTTTTATTAGATTTATCAAAGATGTTTCAAGAAAATTTATTATACATATCGAGAAAACTTTAAGAAATGTTAAGAATAATGAGTGAGGGAAATTCAGCCACAAAACGCAGATCAGAATTCACAATCAGTGGGCATACGAAACCAGGAAAAAGAAGGTTAAATTTTTACAAAGGAGCAAAACTGAATCCCCAATGCCTGAATGCTCAGATTAGATCAGGTTCCCGGGATGGTAAGTATCTACTGCTTGCTAGCAGCATGTGAGCTTGTTAGAAATACGTCATTATTACTTGAAATGGGAACTTACTTTAAACTTATATTTTCCAGCTTTCAGGTCTGTTATATCTATCCACTGACAGTCTATGTCTGACATGTAGTTATCGGAACATCCAACTGATATACCTGAAAATTAACCAAATTATTGTTAATATTTTGGGGACAAATGTTTCCAAAGATATCATTATAAATTCCTTTAATTCTACAAGCATCATTATTCGGCTAATAATGCTCATCGCTGACTTGAAGTATTTCGAAATCTTTGTTCGTGGATTGACTTTTTTGTTTGGTTCGGTTATTCAATTCTTTTAGTCTCTCTTTCTATTTGTTGGGTATTTTTTTTTCATTTTGATAGTCGCTGTTTTAGGTAGCATGGTTTTTTTCTTATATGAGTCCTCTTGTTCGCCTTAGATATTTTTCTTATTGTACATGTTTAAAAATTGCAGTATGTATTAACTTTCAGCAACCCTCTACTTAAAAGAGCAGTCACACAGACATAGATCTCATACAGTGGAGAGGACACGCTACCTTGTTGACCGTAATTAGTACAGCTGTACTTGGGATATACGCCTCTGTTACATTCGGAATCTTCCAAACAAAAACTTGCTTTTAGACCCTCTGCTACTCTGTTGCCATTGTAGTCCATAATATCGTAATGTGCAAAAATGTCCATACTGTGGTAATGCCTGAATAACACAAAAACTCATTACTCCCAAAATTACATTTAGTTTTGATTTATTAAACATTGGAATTTCTACCTCCATGTAGAGAGTCATAACATTATCGGATACATTAGAAATGATTCATTGTTTAAAATTCAAAACTGAGTCTTCTTGTCACGACACAGTTACATACTGACATAGGATTATTAATCGTCCGTGAATAGTGTAAGGAAAATACATCAGTTTTCTTTTAAAATGGAAACATTACATAATACATCATTCATTCACAAGGCTTCTACCCCCGCACTTGTCATAGTACCCATGTAAACAAAAAATGTATGCTGACAGAAATTGTGGTCAAAACTGTTCGTACGAAAGTACCACATGCATGGCTTAACTGAAAGTAGCCCCCCCCCCCCCCCTGGATTGACACTTACATGTGACAAGCATGCCATTCCCATTGAGACCTATCTAAAGCGGGTTTGAAATCAGCGGTTCCCTTGTTGGCAACGACACTGGAGAAGCGCAGAAGACGACGTGTGGCCGACATCCACCCTATGTACAGAAAAAAAACAAAGGTATAGAGTATACAAAGAAACACAAAGCTCCATCCCATGTCATGTTTGAAAGATGACAAATCTCAGTTTGCTTTAGCCAGCAGACCGCTGACCGTTTCAGTTTGCCCAGTCAGTACTTTTGTAAAGGAGTTGCCCTGTGACTATCTTCGTTCTTGTTTGTCATGTTTGTGTATACAATAGCTGATTATCGTTTGCTTGATTGTATCCTAATGGTCGTTTTTTGTGGTTGTTCAGCGAAGTGTCGGCATCATTGTCTTGTATGGATTTCTTCTCCTTGTTCTGTTATTATATTCAAGGTTAATTTTGGAATTAAGCTCGTGTGTTTTAGATCCCCTCCTTTGTTTTAGATTTTCTTTTTGTTGGTCTCACGCATCAAGAAGATATGTGATCGTCGAGATGCGCTTTTGGAGCATTTCATGTATGGTAGTTAAATGTGTTCCTTTATTTATTTCTGTCATATGACTCCTCATCGACAGAAGACAGATATTAAAAATACATTCTCATCCTTATGGTAGGTTAAGATCTCAGTGTCACTGGTATACACCTTACCTCTTGTTCCCTGTATGGCATAAGCTGAAGCTCCAAGGCACTTCTCCTCCATGGCACACTGTAAGTAGTAGAGTGGTCGGTCTTGTAAGAACACGGTCGTTTCCAGCATCTCTATACTGGGAACAAGGTCAGGGAGAGCTGAAATGAAATAGACACACTCATCAATATGGAAATTAACAATGAAAACATTCTTTATACTTGATGGAGATGTTTGATCGAGGAAGCATTTTATATAAATCTTTGAATTCAAATGTAAATAAAACAAAATCCTAGAATAGATTGTGAAATGCATAGAAGAATTACATCTAGTGCAGACGATTCCTGCGACGGAAGTTGGTCTTTTACATCGTATTGGTCCCTCGTGGTCTATCCAGCGGCAGTCCTGCAGACGAGACTCTCTTCCAGTACATTTGATTGAGGAGTAATATTTTATCATGTCATGTCCTCCAAACTGACTGGTCTGTAAGAGATAATTATTATTATGTTATATGGAAATTGACAGCAGTGATTCGAAAATTGTCATGAAAAATTATTGTCAGAAAATAAAGCACTATGTTAAACGATACAACTATAGGAATAAACCTAAATTCGAAATCTATTCGAGAATTCATTCTTCCATATCTATCCCTCAATTTCTTGCTTGAAATTTCCTTAGCTCATCCGTGGAATGCTCCAGGACGAGGAAGCTTCATATACTACTATAATTTTGGAACGCATTTCATTTGAAGGGAAATTCAATATGAAAAAGGCTTATGTCCGAAAACACTAGCATTATCTTATAAAGGAATAATCCAAGGCCTTATTTGAAAAAAAAAATATCAAGGTTAACTTGCATGTCATATAATCGATGGAAAGGAAGGAATGTCAACAAAGACTCGGTTGTCACATCCATAGCGAAACAACCCTATGCGAAAACTTGGGTCACGAGTACACAATTAAAGAAGTACTCCATGTTTGACTCATTATTTTGAATGCACTGGTTCAATCAGTGATTTGTATATTGGAGGAAAATATTCATCCAAGTGTCAGTACAAAAATCAAATTATTTTTTGAAATATTTTTGAGAACTATTCAACAATCAAGTCGATGGTATTCACATCATCCGGAATAGACGGCGTACCTACAAGTTGATGCGCATAATAGAATTTGAATAACACTGTTCTGGTACGTATCAATTAACTTCTGTATCATGCGATTATATGGTGATTGATGACGTTTCATTTTACGGTCGGTTTATATACTCCATCATCGAAATCATTCTTCCCAAGTGTTCGAATAGCATGCCAATAATTTCTAGAAAATAAAAAAGTTGTTATGAAATAAAAGGGCTGCATCAGCGGAATGATCTGAATGTAAATCTTATACAAAAACTTCGCATGCACGATGGAGGTTCCTCCTGGCATTAAGCTGCAATCACTCTAACGCAACAACACACCCAATGATAACGATCTTGTTAGTTCGGTATATTTTACAGTGTCATAACTATAAACAATCTGAAATTTGTCTAACCCGAAGCTTACTGCTCATTAGATTTTAATCAAATCTACTTTTAGCTCTACTATAGCTAGAAACAATTCTCGATTCGTGTAAATGAGTTAAAGAAGATCCTGACAACTGTTCTGATTGCAATAAGGATATCCACCTTAGCATCTTTTGGACTGTAATTTTTCATTGAGATGCTGTGCTTTGACAGCGGCTTTGAAAGATCCTTTCGCTTTTAGTGTTCTCTTTTTCTGTCTCCGGTTATTTTATGTGGTTGTTCCGCTGTTTGTTGATGTGTTGTGTATGTGTTTGTCACTATGGTCTCGTTGGAGATCTTACCCTTATTTATGTTTAAGATACGTCTTCAGATTCAATAGTCTTCAAATTCAATAATTTGCGACAAATCATCTCTTTTCATCACTGATGAGACATGAATTGCTGAAATGCGCAAATGGTGCACTGCAATTTTAGGAATGAACATATATTTCAATACTGACAATTTGATTATCCATTAAGATTCCTTTAAAATGTAAAAGTCAGATGAACGATGACTCCAAAGAACTTACCGTCACCGCCTGGTGAGCGTATCCTAGTCTCAGATGTTTACAAGCAACAATTGTTTCCTTTATGGTCCAGTCATCACCACAGATCACGCCCCATTTGGACTTCCCCGGGGGTAAGACCTCTATTCGCCCTCTGTTTCTGTAGCGGTCACCACCTCTACGAATTTGTAATTTCTAACGAATAAAGAAAAAAAATATATAAATCATTTGATGCTTCAATGATCTGAACGCAATTTCAATATACGTAAAGAGCATAAAACATGTTATATGATATATTTGCTACCAAGTAAGTTTTTTTTATTTCCTTTGCTATCGACCACAGTGTATAATCTTTACTTTGCATATCATTTCATCAAAATGATCGTCTCTAGAGACAGTCTTTTTGAAGATCTGAATTTATTTAAAATCTGAAAAACAAAATTATATAATTACCACATTTAATCTGAAAATGAGATTTAATTACATAGCTTTCGGATTTTATCATTATTCACAGGAAGATAACGTTGACGTCTTCTTACTCTTGTATGAGAAGCTTAATGAAGAACAAAGCTTTAATTATTCTTTATAATATTATTTTATGAAAAGAAAACAAACACTTTAAATTGACTTGATTCCTCCGATTGTGTTAAATTACATATTTGCCTTCACTTAATCCGCCTAGATGAGCTTAAATTGCTGACTTTTGTCGAAGGTGCCAATAAGTATCACATAATTCAAGTAAATTACAGGATCGTGTTAAAAGATGAAATTGACCGAACCATCATATTTCTTTTCAAACATACAGATGGGGATATGGCGTGCCTATTTCACCTGGTTACAATACCTATCAGTGGGACAGATTCGGATATATGCATATTTTTTCTTACGGAAAGGTACAAGAGTGCAGGAGGAGTATTTATATCTTGATTAATCATACAGAAATGCCAGCGTAACATATTCATGCGGTTACGAATAAAAAAAAAATGCAGTTTTCTATGATATTGTTGAATCATCAAAAAAATTCTCAAAGATTCCGTCATAGCAATGGAAATGTGGGGGAAAACACGAAATAAATGTTTCAAACATTTCGCACTGTGTATACAAATCTAATTTTGAAAATACCACAGAATATTATTTTGTAGTTTTAGAGCGTCTTTTTCAAGATAAAATGAAATTTAGCTCCAAGAATAAAGATTCTAATTGATGTTAACTCCTACTTTAAATTTCACCGTTCTGGCTTTCCCCATTCTTCTAAAATTTGATTTATAAAGATATCATTTCGTGACAAAAAGACAAAAACCCATTCGCATCACATTTATATGCTACATAAAATACTTAAGTGTCATTAATAATGATTTATAGTTGTTTTTATCTTTCGTACAAATGACTCTCTTTTCAAGTCTTCTATACATAAAAAGTCTTTTTAATCTTCTAATGTTGTTAAATTCAACATATGGAAATCCACATCTTATCTACAAATCTAGACCCTATCATTGTTGGAATTAAACATCCCTTCTTTTAGACTACCAGATGTGATAGCTAGCTATAGCCTTAAAGCCAAAAGGTCTTGGCTCCATTTGCTATCTTTGAAACCTTGTATGGCCCAGTTTGAAGAATGACGTTGCACTTTAAGCCATTTCAATAATATTAATTACCAACTTACGAAGCTAAAGAAATACGAAATTTTAGACAAGACCGATGCTATCAAAGAATATTTGGATACAAAGACCGGAATTCTGATAGTCTTACGGATCGTTATAGGTTTTTGATGTTATTTGTAGGCAAAACCTTATCTCGACCTTGATTGATGTTGATTGGATGATTGACAAATGAAGAAAACACGGTGACATGAATATCCTCTCTTTGCCAGAAAAGAATCTGAAGGTTAATCGAAAATATTTCCTAGGCAATAGTTAGAAACATTACATTGCTCTGACGGATTTAGGCCGACCATGATAACGTATTGAGATTTTTGGAACCAAACAAAAATGCGGCAATTTTGTCTTTTCGAGAACAAAAACTGACACAACCAAACATGTCCATCTATAATGTATGAAAGTGGTTTGCTCAGTTTGTTTTCATTCATCTTTTATAGAAACCATTAACACTAAATGAATCTACTTACTTTATGAAGAGTCTAACGAAAAGTATCGGTATATACAATATAAGTTATTCAAAGGGATTGAAATATTATGCATCAAATTTGCTCTGTAACTCTAAAGCACGGAGCTTCTTTGCAGCATTTTGTGAATGCAACCTACGGAAAAGATTATTTTTGTGTCATGCTTTTCCAACAAAATGGATAGAAAAACATAACAATTTTCTTTAATTAATTTTGATAATATAATGAACATACTAGTATATTAATCAGTAAATATTGTTTATGACTTTTAAAATCTTTGATGAGATGCCAGAAATCAATTTAGCTTAGACATTACTTTGTCCTGAATGCGGGTCAAACGTTATGGTTCATTTAAAAACATATTTCTTCAAGAAAGGGAGAAAAATGAGACTTCTTGTTTCCATTAATTTTTTATTTGTATTAAAGGATTATGTGAAAATATTCTATTATCTAAAGATAGTATCTTCTGATATTTTGGAATAACATTTTCGGTAAAACACAGATTAGGGTATCTAGATATTTTTCATAAAATCAAATTTAATCTTTATATAACTTATATCAATAAGATACATATTTTCTTGTGAACAAATAAAGGAACTCAGCTTAGTTATTGCTAACTTATTAACTTACCGTATTTGATCCTATATTTCTATCTGGCTCACGGTCTCTGTTCCTGTGCCCATGTCTATGCCGGTTGGAGGAAATTACCATATTAGTTTGTGTCCTTGAATTACCAGGAGAGCCGATTTCAACGTTTACATTGTTTGAACCAGATGATTCACTTGTGAGACTTATGCTGTTATTGCTGCTGGTTTGAATCGTTCCAGTGTTCACTTGTTCAGAGGGTTGACTACTTGCAGAAGAAGCTTGTGGGTCGTCTGATTTCATATGGTCGTCATCAGCTGAAATGCCAAGCTTTTCTCTGCGCAGATCAATATATTCTTCGTATGTTACCTTCTTCAGCCTTCTTCCTGCAAAGGCAAGGCGTATGCTTCCACCTCTACGACGCAAGACCCAACACTTCAAAACTTTGTCTCGGTACCATTCTCCAACAGGTAAATCAACATCTAGATCTACCATACTGGAGGAAGGAGCTGGTCTTGTTGGTCTTAATGTGACCGGCCTTCGTGTGGTTGGCCTTCGTGTGGTTGGTCTTCGTGTTGTTGGTCTTTGTGTGGTTGGTCTTCGTGTGGTTGGCCTTGGCGTTGTGGGTTTTGGTGTTGTTGGTCTTCGTGTTGTTGTTGTTGGTGTCCTACGCCGACCGCTCCATTCTTCGTCATATTGAAGACTCGAACCATTCCGGCTATTTTGCAAAATGGAATACCTTGTTGAGTCCAAAATCTCATTAATTGTTACATCTATATCTATGTCTTTTTCAGTAGATGTTGTTGGAGGTACGGATGTAGTTGTCGTGGGTTTTGGTGTAGTTGTCGTGGGTTTTGGCGTAGTTGTCGTGGGTTTTGGCGTAGTTGTGGTGGGTTTTTGCGTAGTTGTCGTGGGTTTTGGTGTAGTTGTCGTGGGTTTTGGCGTCGTTGTGGTGGGTTTTTGTGTAGTAGTTGTGGGTTTTGGCGTCGTTGTTGTGGGTTTTGGTGTCGTTGTGGTGGGTTTTGGCGTCGTTGTGGTTGGTTTTGGTGTCGTTGTGGTGGGTTTTGGCGTCGTTGTGGTGGGTTTCGGCGTCGTGGTAGTTGGTTTTGGTGTTGTAGTTGTTGGTTTTGGAGTTGATGTTATTCTTGGACGACGCGGTCTGACTGGTTCTGGGGGAGGCGAACAAACAACACCAGCTGAGCGTCTTCTAGAACGAGTACAATAGCGATAATCGTATCTTATTCCCCAGCCAGGATGACGACATCGGGTAAGTCGACTTTCATATCCTCGACATTGTAAGTAGGACATCCACATGCGCCCTGAAAGATAAGTAAGATTTCTGTTATAAACACTTTGCCAAAATCAAAAGCTAAAGACGACATCAAAACATCAACCGTAAAAGTCGTCTACACATATACCAACGAGACCAGTGGGCAACAGGTGCCGACAAAGGACGGTTATCTGCCACGTCAGTAGCAAATGGTGTGCTTATTCGGACTACGTGCACTCAACCCTCCCACTTGGTTTCTAAAAATACGCAACTGCTGTGTATGATAGCCTCCTCACTGAAAGATGGTGACACAAACAAGATAGTCATCGCTAAATGCAGGGCTTAAGTTACAAACAGATGAATGTGTAAATGAATATTAAAAAATCTTACTCGAAGAAATCTTTTGTTCATGATTTATTAATATTTAGTATCTTGCTTATTGTTTTAACACATTTTCTTTATATACTCTACGATGCATCACCTGGAAAGTTAGAATCTTTTGTATGAAACTCACAACAAAGCAGAACAGAATAATATATTCTCACTCACTTACGTCGTGAGACAAAAGAAAAAACGTAGACGTAGCAGTTTGAGATTTCCTTGTCTCACACTCCACGTGACTCCTATTATGACGTCATAGAAATTAACGTCACGCCATCGTTAGATTTGTGTAGGTTTTGGTATCGATTCTAGTTTTAAAAAAAACCATTAAAGTGATGATAAAATGAGGTGAGTGAGAAAAATAATCAATCACGACGTTACGACTGAGACAGGGGAATCTCATTCTCGTGCAAAAAATTTGCTACATCCACGACTCGGCAAGCCTCGTCGTGGATTGCAAATCTTTTACACTCGGATGAGATTCCACTGTCTCAGTCTGAACGTCGTGATAGATTCTATTAATCTTTCACCACCATGAGGGAGGGATGGCGAATTCTCATGAGGGTTTAGAATTGGCCATCCCTCCCTCGCGGTGGTTTTTGATTGTTTTTCTCCCACGTCATCAAATAGGAAAAACAACTGATAGTGTATGTTATTATCACATATTTGTTGCTTTACTTCCATAACGTTGCTTTGGTAGCGATAACGTCACAGGGTGAGATGGATGACGTCAGAGGGTGAGATCGATTTATCTCACCCCATGAAAATTTTAGAGTTCTCAGTCTAAAGTGGGAAAATGCCTTTTCTCACACTTGAGACTAATTTGTCCCCGAAATTAGGTGTCAGGAAAAATAAACTTTTAACTGTACATAACGTCATTGTGACGTCATACATGATTGCTCCGTTAGCCTGTCAAAATATAAAAAAATACATAAAAACTAATTTTGAGTTCTTTTAGACAGTGAGAGAAAAATAATCAATCCCCAGATGTGATCAGGGACACGGAAATCCAACCTTTGTGTCCAGTATTTGCTTTTGTCCACGACTCGGCAAGCATAGTCGTGGTACTATTATTTACCTAGTTACCTAGTAACCTGGTACGGGATGATACCAGGTCACTAGGTTCGCCTCGCCCGGTATAAAACCTAGAGACCTGGTATCATTTCGTAGATAACCAGGTAACGAATTTACCCCACTGATGACCTATTTTGTTAATATTCTTGAAACGTTTGGATGTCGTTGTTGTTTATGCTGCGACGTCAACACGAAAGATAACATTGTGACGTCTTTGATGTCCGGTATAAAAGTCTAGGCACCCGGTATAAGATATACAACGTCTTCATGTGACCGTTATTAGCCAATCGCTATTCGAGATTCCCCAACTTGTCAGAGGTGAGATAAAAGCAAACACTCGGGTTGACTTTCCTTGTCCCTGATCACATCTGGGGATAGATTATATTAATCTAATCTGTATCAATGGATAATATACCCATGATGAGCTTTGCTATGTTGGAAATATATCTGTTCATCAAGTTGGACATCGGCAGTGTATCCGTATCTGTTCCTTCATTCCACTTCTGAGATTTACATTTATGTGTCGAATTCATATCTTATCTTTTTCATAAGTTTTATGATTTCATCGTTAGAGACAGATTGCTTGAAAGTAAGCTACTCGTTCAGGGTTATACATGTATTACACAACGGCCGAAATCTTCAGTCGCTACGGGGGTATAATAAAAGCATATCAGACCCCTTTTTCCAGAATGATCAGTGACTTTCCGGATTGCGAATGAATGGCTGTCATCATCACCAATCAAAAATATTTACCTGATGTATAAATCAATATGTACATCGAGACAATCAGCAAATTTGACAAATTCGATGGAGCTGTTGCGACGGGTGTTGTATGCGATCAGGAGACTGACTCTCCCCGGGCACCTTGTCTCACCTCGGAATGTTATTCATTCCGAGGTTCGCAACCGTTCCAATGGAAATTCTAATGACTATGAGAATGAATAACTAATAGGTACTTCTTTGATGTTTATTATAGTTCTGACCTAAATTTGTACCTTTATTTGTTTCAACATTGTAGAATAAGATATGCTTTAATGGATTTTTTAATCATGACATTGTTCGTCTAAAATGAGGGTGATTTGATCGTAATTCACATTTTCGTACATTGTTACATACTTCGACAATTAGAACAGAAATATTTGCTATAATTATTAAACATGTTTCAGTCTTTCTTTATATTTTAAAAAAATCTATTTGCACTTCTTACAGAGTAACATTTGAATTAGCGATCCATCTACATCTACTGACGCTGCCTACGAAAACAGAGCACAAAAAATCAATAGTTCTGCTGCTTTGATATTGAAAAGGTCAAGCAAAAAACTTAAAACATTAATATAAGAGTTTGAAGAGGCTTCTTCTTTACTCTATTGACACACTTTCTATTTGTGGTGCAGTTGAAAAATTACCTTCCTGGGTTGCATTCCCATACAACGATTGATATTGTGCTAAAACAATTTATTTGTAACTGATACGACTTTGGTAAGCCATTAGAGCAATCCATGTACAAAGTAGAACTGTTCATAGGGGACTGAATAGGTTTGGATTTGACGGGGTATTTCTCTAAGGGTAACGATGCATTCCATACACCTGTTATCGCCACGTATCGTGTGAGAACAGCATTCATACACCTTGTCAGTCCAATGCTCCGAACAGTAACACAATCTGTCCTTAAGGACGCAAAAGGAATCGGTAGTCGTTACTTTATGTGATAAATGATGCACCAAATTCCTTGTCCAACGATTTGAACGAAGTTGTACTTTTATTTTATCGTACTTTATCCCACAGTTTATAATTGACCATTAAAACGATATATGAAATAATGAAGTTGAAGTTTGAGTGAAATTCAAAACATAGATTGTTTGAAAATTCTGTACTTTTGTCAATATTTTTTTTTCTCATTTTTGAAGATCTTGTATAAAAGATAAATGCTTTACTTTTCATATTAAAGAAAGAGTACAATTTTTTCATAGAATCATCTTTTTCTTTCTTAATTGTGTCAATTTTGGCATCTGATTTATGAATAAACTGATTATCAAGATGTCGTAGCGTCTTCATTGTCTAAAATACTAGCATGAGTTCTTTCACACCATTAAGGACCGGACATTATTGTTGTATAGGCATGGCTTTGGGAATTATTGTCACACCAGAGATTTATTGGTACAATTATGAATGAAAAAGAGATAGGTTTCACTATGAATGACTACCCCTGCTGAATTGACGTATCCACGCGGACAATAGGTCTGTCACCCGTCTTATAAAGATATGACATAGGATCCATGGGGACATTATGAGGAGGGGCGGGATTTTAAAGCTGTATGATAATATTTTGATTCAGGTGATACGTACAATTACTGACTTTGTAAAAGACTTCTGCAACTGATGTCTGATAAGGACCACACAATATGCAGCGTTGCATGCAAGATGAATTGATGATGTCTCCGAGTACCTCTCCATGGTAAGAATGTGACACAGATAGACGTTGATATGTGTCTTGTTATCCGTGGGTAATACGTATCAGTGTCCTCCATTTTTATAATCTACCCCTGTCTAGTTTTTACCAAGTTCGGCAGAGCACCTTACTGTCATGTAACCTTTTCGCTGAGTGTAAGCACACATAAAGACAAACCAAAGAAGTGGAATGAGGGAACAAATACGGATACACTGCTGATGTCCAACTTGATGAACAGATATATTTAGTAAATAGCAAAGCTCATCATGGGTATATTATCCTATAGATACAGATTAGATAAGACATTATGTTCTGTTTTGTTTTGAGTTTCATACAAAGCTAGATTCTGTTCGGTTTTGTCTTGAGTTTCATACAAAGCTAGATTTCTATGCGATATATCGCAGAGTATCATAAAGAGCAGGTGCTATAACAATAAGTAAGATATTAAAAATATTAATAAATCAAGGACAAAACAATACTATGATTACGGACAAGACGCGCAGCTGAAAAGGTAACTTTTCCGACCTTATTCACGACTTGAGTGAGATTTTTTTGATTTTGTAATTGAATAGAATTGTTTGATATACGTTATATCATCTGAGTTATTAAGAACACTTAGTACAATTTCCCTTTATTAAAGAAGGAGCCTTGTATTTTTCAGATGCTATAGGTGGTGCAGAGTGTAGACCCGATTATGTAATGCAAAAACTTGGACTTCACTCAAAACTATGTTGCCAAATCTCCAATTTGTGATAGTTAATGTCATTATTCTGATCTCCAGAAATAAATCCTCTCGACAACCTGTATTTGTGCTTTATAAATTGATGGCTCATGAACTTTGGTATGAAAAGAGATCAATCTAAAGTAATCTCTTCTATTGATTTTTACATCAATAAATGCTTAGAATCGTCAATTTTTATGGTAATTAATATCATTTGAAAAGTTTTGTGAAATTATTTTTTAAGATATTGCTCATCAAATCAAGCTTGAATTTTTTCTAAAGATTTTTTTTTATCAAAGCTATACGGGAAACGTTTAAAAACATCAAGTTAGAAAGATATCGATTAATAAATTGATATTTCAAAGATGTATATATATATATTACCTGCCACAAAGCCAAAAAGTAAAAGAAGGTACGCAAATGTTTTATTATTTCTTTTTAGATTTTACTTTAGCAAGTGAAACTTCGTTTTCAATATTTTTTCGTATGCCTTCTTGTAAAACTGCTGCGGTTTTTAATCGTAATTTGGCTTTGTCGAAAATTATGTTTTTTAATATCATATAATGTATTGTTTAAATTTTCATATTCTTTTAATTTGATATCATAATGTTAATGTTATCTCCTTAAATTTGGAAAAGTTATTTTCCATTGACACGTTGACAGGAACTTGATGGTAGATCAGGGAACAAAATTATTCTCGAAAATTTAAAAGATGTAAACATATACTCTTGCACTTGCAGCAACATTTTACGGCGCCTCCCTCGGAGTGAAGCATCCATCATACAGACTTCCTCAAAATAGATGGAACTGACACGTTATAGGTTACAAGTTTTTTGCCACTTTTTATAACCAACAAAAGAATCTGCAAAGTTCAGGGAGGATCTATTCTGCACGTACACTCTGACTTCAGCAGGTGTTCATTTTATGAGTCTTGCATTTGTCTGTTACCCCTCCCACTTTCATAAACACATGTTTGCCGATACTGTCATGTGCTTGTTTCTAATTTTCTAGTCTTCAAACATTATGCACTTATATAAAACAATTATTAATGTATACCTTAACCAATCATTTCAAATTCAAAGATACAAGGCGATCCCTACCCAGAGGACGTTACAGTGCTCACAGCAGAACACTCACAGGAAAACAAAGACGTTATATATATTTGTTATATATATATAAAAACTTAATTCCGGGCATTATTTCGACAAAAAATACTTTCGTTAAAAACAATTAAAACATTGCTTTAAAGTTTTGTTACGTAGAACGTTCGCTTAAATGAAAAAAAATCGCAAGAATGATTATATTGCATCTGGCTTTTTCTTCATTTTGTGTCTTTTTTTTTCCTTCATACCTCTTACAAAAATTCGTATGATAATTGAATAAAATCGATAAATTTTCACTTACTTCTTCCTATTCCAAATCTACTAGATCTGACGGACTGTAACGCCCGACCATATCCTAGCTGTTTGCATACGACATCGGCGTCGCTAATGTCCCAACGTCTGTCGCAAATACTTCCCCATCTCCTATTATGGTAAATAAGCACAGTTCCTTCATATCTACTTCTTCCACCTACCAAACGAATATCACCTGAGCTAAATCGTCTTCTGGGAACAGACGAAGTCCTTTGTAATAAATCTTGAGAAATTAGTAGAACTAAAATTCCTTTCAAGTATTTTAAACTGGTCGTAGAATACATCCTCTTCTTTTATTTTCTGTCCTTTTCTATTTTATTTCCAATATAATTTTGTCCTTTTCAATGGAGATGGACTATGCCGGTGGATCACTCCTTACCTCCCAACCGCTCGCGTCCGCAATTAGTATCGCGTGCACATTGTGCAAGTTTTTAACAAAATGTAAAGTAACTGACCCATGTTAAACCACAGAATTTTGAAACTTGAAACTTTTTAACCTATTAATAAAGACCCAAACATTTAAAAGAATTAACATCTGAAATAGATGAGCACTATCTGTGTACTCATCCGTGTATAAAGCCTGGTGTCTTCTAGAGTGTTAATTTTGTCTAACGGCTAGACTGTGGTTTTTTAGCTTTGGTAATGTCCGTGCCCTAGAGAATCACTGAATCAACACTCTGCATTGACTCGGGCACCCATATTCTGTATCACTCAGATAATGGGCGCGTGCACGCATGCAGACAGGATTTATTCGTTATTCACAAAATTCGAAGATGAATGAATTATACAAATATAACTCTGCTAGAACCGTGCACATTTCAGGATGGTACTGGATTCTTGGAATGTTACGCAAGAAAAAGAGACAAACATAAATACAGCTCGTCAGATATAGGTATACTTTAGCAAGTTTAGTGGGCGTTTGTACAGCTAGGGTTTACTTTCAAAGATCAGCTGATTATATCAGAATTCTGAAAATTAGGCGGAATTATGCAATACTGATTCTATGTATCCAAACTCAAAGAAAACGAATTTAGTTGGGAAACATTTCAAACGTTTTGTAAATTGAAAACAACACATACAAATCTATGTTTTCAAAAACAACTTTTTTTAACAAAGTATGAAAAACGCTCTGCAACGAAAATGACATGAGAAGGAATAGCATGATAACGAAAAAAAAATTTAAACTTGTTATCCCAATATTTTTTATCTCAATATTTTTTATCTATTCATTAACTCACATTGAATAGATTGTTTCCATGGTTGTTTTTTTTTTCATCATGCTGAAGAAAAAATTGTTGAATTCTGGTTGGTTAAGTACCCGAAACGTCCGTGCTGCAAATCTATCTGTTCTTGAATAATGCTATTGAATTTGAAGACGTTTAACATTTTAAGAATAAATCCGGTAATTAAAAAAAAATCAAATAATTTTATGGCAAGCAAGAATGCTTGCACTTTTCATGGTTGTGTAATAGTTTGCGAATGCACCCAATAAACCTTGGTAGTAGAGAAGATTAACCATTCATTCTTTGTATTTTACAGACTGGTATGACAGGTTGTGCTAGCGTCCGATGAACTCGGAATGCCAATCATCCTCACGGTGAACCTCTAAACATTTTAGGTAACCTTATAGGACAAACAGTCAAAGTATTGACATACAATGGCATTAAGCGTCTAAACACTGATGCTCAGGTTATCTTTATCAAAGCACTTATTTTCAAACAACAATTTGATGATGGCATTTTTACTACAATTTGTCATTCAACATCCTTTACATGTCCTTCCTTTAACAAAATGAGTGGGTGACAAATGAAAATGTTTCAAAATGGCTCAAGTGCAGAAATTCGGTTAATGTCGGCTACTGAATATTTTCTTTTGTCACGTGTTTGATTAGGCACCATTCCCTTTCTTTGTCTTATCTATAAAAAGAGGGTGTGCAGTTACGTAACCCTGGAGAGTTAAGATTCGTGAAAGATATGAGTAACCAGAAACTAACAGACTTATACAATGAAAGCCTACACTAGAAGAGAGTAAAAAGTACTTCCAATTCCGTAGCCAGAGGACAGCAACTTTTATGACACCATTGCTTAAATGATATCTTGTTCAGCATCACGCATTGACCAATCATGACGCCGGTACTAAATGACGAGCAATTTTAGAAATTGCCAATTCTTGTCAGAGAAGATTGGATCCTCATCCCATGTTCTATCTGAAAGTTGATCAGACTTTTTGGGCAACTGGTCATGAGCTAGCTTCAGTCAGCAGCGTGCAGCGCTTTTTGTTGTTTGATCGTTCGGAGTGTTTTGTTGATGTTTTGTCGTTGAAGTTGTTTTGTTGTCGTTTGTTACAATTCTGTTGTCATTGCTGACTGACTTGTTACGGTTTAATAAGGAAATGAGGGGATCCCCAACAGGATTCGGTTGAAGCATCCAAAGCAAACACCAAAATACGAAAACACAGTAGAAAACCAACGAGACAAATAGACAATCGGCGCCGACTTAGGGCCGCCATCTGTCACGTTAGTAGCAACTGATATGGTTATCCAGTTTATGTATGTTCAACCTTATCAATCGACCAGTTACCAAGTTGTCTCGGACAACGCACTGTTGCTGTGTATAACAACCTCATCACTGTAATTCTACCATAGATTTTCGTTATTACGTCACGACGTGCAACCAAAAATCGTAAAAATGCTGAGACAAATCAGCAGAAATATGATATAAAATGTTTGTATGATAAATACTCCAATCTATAGAGTTAAATATATTGAAGAAATAGTCTTAAATATCTAGAGTTACTGAAGACAAAAACATGTAACAAAGGGCAGAAATTGCATCATTTCGTATTACAATGATTTATACTGAGAATATGAAGAATTGCAATATTTGTCATTCCTGAAGCATCATCATTTTTTTTATCAATGAACTCCATTGGGGATCTATTAGCAATGTCTAAAGGATATATTTCTTTGACGTCATACTTTAGGAGGAAGGATTAAGCGATGATATACTGAAAAAGACTACTTTTCCACATAATGTATGCGAGGAACCAAAGAGTCATTCGAGAATACAAGTCCTTATATCATAAGATCGTGGGTTGTTCTGAATAACTAGCAAACTTTAGCGTGGACGTTGACTTGTGTAGAAATTTGATTCTAGCATTTCCATGCAGGAAGCTATGATTGACTGTAATTGATGTTGAAGGTTACTCTAACAGAAATGACTTTTCTAGAATCACGTAGAGAACCCTCTTCAACAAATGCTTCTGTCATTTACGAGAATTTTTTCTGTTTACAAAAAGAAAATATTATTCGAGTGGGAAACGTGCTTTCGATCAGCAAATCTTTTTCGCAAAGTTCATCATACTCAAGGTTTTTTTTTCAATTTTACATTTCAATTTCTGCGGGAAAACGGTTTCAATTTCTCAGAAAAATATCTATATAGTGTGAACTCGTGAAAAAGCCTGAAAGAAAAAAGGTACAGAAGCCTAGCCCTTTTGGTAAGACAGTCAAATGGATAACCCCTTTAACATCATAATCTGCTGATGAACATAAAAACACTGGTGAGATATGATTTCAAAGTAGAATTCATTAAATCTTCATCTCAAGTGAATGCATCTGTGACCTAGCGGAAAGATTAAGCCCCTTTGCTTTTGATTTCTACAATACTAAAGCATGAAGTTGCAAATATTGGGTGTAGATGTCAGTGTGAAATGCATTGTACACGTCTTAATTGTGTTGCTTTAGTTGTACAACAAGATAGAAGGGTATCTTATGTATAATCGTTTGTCACGAAGATCATCATCTGATATTTTGGTCTAAATACCCTCATCGCGTGAATGTTACGAGTTATTCGCGTTTCGGTTTAAACAGGCCGTATCACTCGCAGCTAAGACTCATCCATAAGGTGGAGGGAAGATTTTTGTGATATCAGATAGGCGTTCAGTATCTGATAAGTTCCGATTACACCAATTAATGAAATTAGGCGATAATTTACACAACATGAGAAATACCTTGTTCAAAAACTGTATGTTTTATTTCTTCTACCTTTGAAGCCTTGTAGACGGATCACGCTCCGTGGGAAACCGAGTCCATTTTGACATTTGTTATCACGGATAGGCCAATGTAAGTCTATATTTCAAATAAGATTTGTTAGTGTGTACAAGTTCGTGTTTGAGTGCAATTAAGAGGAAAATATGCTCCTGTTATGTAATATGCGAACACAGTATAAATTCAAAGATTTCTCTGTAAAGCGCATTGCCAAACTGATTTATATGTAACGGCTGGCGACGGAAAGCGTACATTTATTTCTGATAGATGTATTTGATAACCATATTGATTTCTCATTTCCTTTTTTTTTTTTCATTTCTTCTGAAAAGTCTGAATGGAAAAATGAAACTAATAAATCAGCAATTCTGTTTCGCAATAAGATCTTTGGCTTAGTACAACCGTTATTTCTCAATGCCTGACGTCCTGAATTAGGCTCAGTTTTTCGGGTACAAAGTATTACTTTACGTGGTAAGCAATATGCTACAATATCATTTGTATGATGCAAATATAAAAGTACTTTACAGGGTAAACGATTTCAACTCTGTATGCGATCATGACCCACTCCAATTTTTTTTTTTTTTTTTTTTTTTGACTTTCTTTTTTTTTCTTGGCAAATTCAAAATGAAGAACTCGTATTATCTTTCACGATCTTAGAGTATACCGATAATACGTCTTAGCTGTCGGAAATAAAACACTTTAAGTAGTGAATTTAACTGGAATTCCTTTTGTTAACTCCCCTAACCAATCTTCTTGTGCGCCATATGTCCAATTTCAGTTCCGTGGCCCCTAAAGCCGGAGTCTGGTGTGCATATACTTTTTTGTCCGTTGTCCCTTCCAGTTTTCCGACTTAGAGCTTCATTTTAAGCTGAGTTTTGACGTAATATATATAAAGGATATAGGCTATAAAAGTTTGCATTAAGGTTAGGGTTGTGACTACGGGGAGATAACTCTATTTTCATATCATGTAAATTTGATACCAACATAAACAATAAATGACATGACCTCAGCTATTTACATTATTGCAGATAAAAAAATCATGGTGTATTATTTTTCTGCAATTATCATGATAATGTTGCCGAATGGGTGTTTTGGAAGAAAATGCCTGGGGGTTTTTTTTTCATAAAAAATCGCAGAAAATAGGGGGAAAATTGTCATTTTTGTTTAAAATCTGCTATCAAAGACTCAAACATCAAACATCAGAATATATTCTATGTATTATACTCTTCAAATAAGAAATAATTCAATAATTCGAACTTCGAGTCAAACTCTGTTTGGGGTCAAAACTTGGATTTTTTTTGCATAAGTTATTATGCTATTTCTAGAAACAGTCATTTTACTCAAAAACTAAATCGGGTACATATTGGTTTGACTGCTTCAGGATAAAGCAACATAGCTCTATATGTAGAAAAAATATCATGTAACAGTAGACCTTCTATGTATTAGTGAAAATCATAAGTTGATGCCATGGCAAGCAGCAAAATCCTACTCTTAAGAAAATATTGGACTTAGATTTTTTTCGGAATTTTTCGAAATAGCCTATAATTATTACATAAAGTATAAGCATCCCGAAAAATACGAAATATATGAATTCTTGAAGTTTCTGGCATTACAGGGGTATGTTAAGTTATCATGTGGAATTTTCCAAGAAGACAAAAATGTTGAATTGGGCAAAAATCGATGTTTGTAGCGAAAAAACGAGACGGGCAAATTTTAATTTTTCGGTCTGAATACCTAGAGGGGATGTTCTTCCACATGTGGACATATCCATCTTTCTTTCACCTTAAGTTTATAAGAAGTTGCAATCCTAACCTTAAAGCCGATCCAAATATTTTCTACATAGTGACAGATGTGTCATAATGCTCACTCCCCCTAAAAGGGAGTAACATTGGATGTCTTGATCGGAATACGTTTGGAAAGCATTTTCTTTTCTGGACATAATGTTCTCTCACAAACTGATTTTTAAATCCTTTATTATAACTTGAATATCACCGACTTTCCAAGAGTAATATCAAATCACTCCGGTATTCGGTGCATCAGGAAATTTAGTTATAAAGTGCGGAAGCCATAACTCTTCCATAACAATACTCAATATACATGTAACAGACAAGCGTGTCTTGCGCATCAAGATGAATGTTATCGAAAAGCGCGGTCATTTCTTGAAACAAGGGTCATAAATTGACTTCATCTGGACGATACTTTTCAACTATAGACTATATGGAAATAAAAATAATCGAATATGAAACTCGTCCTGTCAAATTTTCAACACCTAAATGTATGACGAACGTGTCGACTTTTACTTATGAATCACACATTTTTCTTTCCTTAGTGGTAACATTCCTTCGTCCTCTGCCTATGATGTATTCATATCGCAATTGAGGAAGCTCAAACTAAAATGACTTCGTTCTGAGGGCAAGGAGACTAACCGAAATCTTACTGAACCAAGGGTAGATTTGTGAGCGACTGACTTTGTCACTGTAATTTTTTACTATACAATGAAAATATTAAACATTGTCACATCTCGTTGTCCTCAATGTTGGAAGATATTTTAGGTTAGCCATCAAAAACATCGAATTTAACAAATCCAAATTCTGACTTTTTTCTGCACGCCCTAAGTGACTGGTGTTGCTTGCAAAAAGGAGATGCTGCTGTTCCAAGACACCTGGTCTCATCTCCACAGGGGATTCACTTTTTCTTCTTTGCAGAATGTTTGAGTTGATTGTATTATTTGTTGTGGAAATATTTTGTCTGTTTCTTACTCTTTGTCGATGTGGTGGTCTTCAGTGCTCGCTTGTTTTATTTTGCAATAGAAGATTCCACAAGTAAAAGAAGGGAAGGGATCTCCAACCAGACCCCGTAGCAGCACCAACAGCGAACCACCAAATTCTCGATGCGAAGACACAAAACGAGCACATCACAAGGCGAAAAAATAGACACACGACACAGAAACATCAAACAAAAAAGACTACACATAAACCAAGGAGACCAATGGGAAACCGGTGCATACTAAGGCAAGTTGCAAAAGGTGTAGTTATCCGGATTACGTGTGCACAACCCTCCCACTTTCCGGCTACGAAAAGGTCTCACAGAACGCACAATTGTAGTGTAAAACAACCTCCTCACTGTTTGAAAACCAAACAAACAAGACAGCAGTATGCAGGGGCCAAAGCAAACCAGATGAATATGTAAATGGATATAAAAAGATGCGTACGTATTACAGTCCGTGCTCTGCCGTCTGAAGCGAGCTCATACATGTATCACCCGAGGAGTCCGACTGACATTCAGAGAGGACTGGTGGTCGAGGCCCTGTCTTCTCTGAAGAGGTTTGGGCAAGGCCCGTCATGGAGTCTCGTCATCACATTCAATCAAAGTGCAATTCTTACGAATGCGCTGGTACAAGACTGTAGATTGGTCAAGTACCAAGCCTAGTTTCCTTCTGGTGACATGAGAATCATCCACGGTATAAAAGGCGTTTGATGATTCTGACGCATTTTCGATGGTTATGCTGTCTACCTTTGACCCTTCTAATTTTGTTTATCATATCACCATGAAAAGCAGGTTGTGTAATACCCAAAGTAGTATATGTTGCTTGTATATATCCGAATTTTTAAAAGAAGCTGACTGTAAAGTCTTAACTAGTAAGGATGAAAGCGGAATCCTTGACCTAAAAGTTTCTCGGTAATTTGTAAATTTCTATTGTGAAAATCCAAAACATCAGTACATGCCCTAGCGTACCGGATGAGCTGTGATATGTAGATGCCCGTATGACGGTAGTCTGGGAACATCACCGTCAAGACAGGGGAAATTTACTATGTTGAATCCAAAATCATCTTTTTTGTCATATACACTTGTATGAATCTTTCCGTTTTCAACATTGATATTTAGATCCAAAAATGGTGTGTCTACGTTTGTAACATTTACCTTGTTAATAATACGGAAGTGTTCCAACTCTATACCTTCTTGAAGAAAATTCAAACCAACTTACTTGCACAAGACGCATGTTTCGGTTATTAAATCCTTATCAGTGAAGCTTCCAGTCGAAGTGTCGCCCAAGTTGTGCCAATTTTTGTGGATAAATTTCATTTTTAAATAATTCAAAAGCAGAATTGTCAATAGTAAGAATATCATCCAGGTAAATACAGAAGTATAATAGCAACATTTCAAATCATCGAATTTTCTTTGCCTTTGAAGATTTTGGATAAATTCTTTTTCGTAAGTGTATAAAAATAAATCTGCAACAAGAGGCGCACGGGTATTGTGTTTGGCAGGCTTTGGGATCAATGGAATTGCATGTTTGAATTATAGTGTACATTTCATTTCTTCATGGAATTTATTCAAGGCGGCGCCACTGACAACTTACAGCTAACACTTAAAGGCGGCGCCACTGACAACTTTCAGCTAACACTTGAAGGCGGTGCCACTGACAACTTACAGCTAGCAATTAAAGGCGGCGCCACTGACAATTTACAGCTAACACTTAAAGGCGGTGCCACTGACAACTTACAGCTAACAATTAAAGGCGGTGCCACTGATAACTTACAGCTAACAATTAAAGGCGGCGCCACTGACAATTTACAGCTAACACTTAGAGGTGGTGTCACTGACAACTTACAGCTAACACTTCAAACTTTTGAAATTTTTCTTTATCTATAAATACTGATACCGGGGCCAGTGAGCGAAACTCCCCATTGTTTTTAAACAATACAGCGAGAGAAATTCAAATAAGCCGTGAGCTTCCTACTTAGATACTATATACTTGCATTATAAATGTAACATGATTATAGTGATATTTGAATATGTTGAAACTTTGCAAATTAGCAAGCAGAACAAACTTCAGTCTAATCACGCTTCAAACTATATTCAGCCAATAAGGTCGCAACATGACTGTCATGTGATTTATATTTTGAAGCTGACGAAGGGTGTTGTCAGCAATGAGATGTTTGTCCTGTGCACCTTAATCTCATCTCAGTGTAGAAGTCTTTGCAAAATGTAAAATTTAATTTATATTTTGTTTGGTTTTATTTGCCCATTTCATTCTAATTTTGGTTTTGCGTTAGACTTTCACTGATCAAAATGATCGAACTTACAAAGTCTGCAAAGAATTGCTACCAAGACTAGAAGAATATGAGTTTAACAGCAAAAATAAACACCCCGCTCTATAAACAGATAATGGCAATATCACTTTTAGTTTTGACATCCTGTTCAAGATAATTTAAATTTCAGTAAGTTTCAATTCTACTTTGAGCATGAAAGTTATCTCTTTCTACATATTTGAAATGTACCATTGGGACCTCCGATTTCCAGAATTGTGAAAGTCGGAGGTTTGGTGCCAGCAACTCTGATTGGTTTATACTTTTCTTTTTTCGCATAACCTCCTTTAACATAAAATTAATCTATCAACCATTCTATCAGTATCACACAAGTAAAGTTAATTTGCAGGAACAAAAAATCATGAGGAAAAGAAAGGACTCATAATCTCTTTATCAATTTTTAAAAAGATTTCATTACAAAATAGATGGTTTCTACGGCTAAAGGATCAGCGTTTAAATGAAGGATCGCGAGATAAGTAAACTATTTATGACGTAATTATCAGTGTTATAAATCATATACTTTTTGTCCGACCGTAAAAAAAAGCATCAGATCGGTGTTAATCGCTCTGAACTTTCACCACAGAGACCGATTCTGTGCAAGAGTTTTTTGTCTTTGATCAAGGACAGTGCATTGCACAGATAAAAAAACAATGGGATTTTCTTGTTAACATGGTGTCATCTTCTGTATTGAGGTTTGACTAAGTATCGGGTCCTTTGTATTGATAGGATGTAACAAGAAAGGTTTAATTACTTCGCCATGGTTATCTGCTCAAAGATGGATTTAAACCTTTGTATATCAGAAAGATCGGAATTTTATCGGTGGTGACCTCTAACATTTGGAGGGTTAGTAGTCTTTGATCATGTAAAGCGTTAATTAAACGTGCAATGATAAGCCCCACCGCAGAATTCAACCACGTAAAGTCACGGTCTGGTACATACACGTGGACTGAAACATACGAATTGCATAACTGTTTTACTAGAAGACACTTGACGTCGTCCGTTACTAACAATTAGATGAGAAAGCACTATTAACAAGGCGAACAATTATAGGCAATCAATCAGCAGAATGAAAACCTTTGATATGTCATCATGCATATCAATGCCATGGGGATTTCTCAAATGCATGCTTCATTACAATCTAACATTTATGATGGATATAGAATGCCTGTGAACTAAAATTTGATGAATTAATAAACCATATTGATAACTCTGTGTTTTAAATTAAATCACCAGACTTGGTTTAATCTTTCTATATGGCTCTGTACCAAAGAACATTGAGACAATTGAATACCATTGGTCAAATGATACATTTACCTTTTCCGACTGCTTTTGTAAATATATATACATGTATTTACCATTGATGTGTTACATTTGTGTTGTACATGTGGTTGGTCAACCAATAGGACTCCTGCCTATAATTAGGTCTTCCGACTTCCGTCGGAAGACCTATTGTTTTCGTAACCGTGGAAAATTGGATCAGCGATTTCTCAAGAACCCTGTAAGCTAGGACAATGAAAGTTCTCCAACGTTACGTTTGGAGTAAAAGCTAGATTGGTCTTTTTTATTTTTGGTCTCTGTTATTTTTTTATCATGTTTTTAGTAGATTCAAATATTTGACGGGAGCGTCGAATTACTCAAAAGGACCGAAAATTTCATGTTTTGCTATTTGTAAGCTTAAATATCTCGTATTTTGCTATCTACAATTTCCATTCTTTTTGAAAGTCGACAGCCATGCAAGATATGAAATGCTAGATGCACACTGTAACGATTTATTACGATGACGTCCTTCACCGTCCTTCATATTTCCAAATTCAGAAGTTCATAGGAGGAAGACACTTTTTTGCTTATAATAGTAAACAAAAATTAAGCTTATGAAGTTTCCTAAAAATTTCAATATTATTATTTTTTATCCATATATTTGTCTTATTTAGTCTTTCTGATTTTTCCTATCTCTTACTGTTGAAAAGATATGAGCATCGAAATTTTGAGTTGGGTATTTCGATACACCTTCACGCCAACAGATCGGGCGCACACTAAAATTGGTAGTCCGAGTCCGACTCGAGAAAAGCAGTGTTGAGATTTTCAAATTCCGATTTCACGGCAATGATGAATATGCATTTCATAAATACATTTCGATATACACAATTTGATTTTAAAACAGTTGATTAATTTAGAAGAGATCAGCTACAAACCAGAATTTACACACAAAAAGTGGTAGTTTGATTCCGATTTCTAACCTACAAACCTGTTTCTAAACTTCAATAACTATATTTTGAACATCAAGTTTAATTTCTAATTCTGGCAAACGTTCGAACATAATTTTCGGTTGGTTTATTTACAAATTGATGAAAAATTTCTCCAACATTCTTCCCTCTCCTCGTTTTTCGAAAACAGTTCTGTTTATATTGAACGATGTCGCCATGATGGAAATTCAAAATAAACTTTGAAAAAAGGGAAGGGGGGGGGTCCAAATTTGAACCTGCACAGCGAGAACCTCATGGTATTTATATATATATATTGAACGTAACTTGTTATTACCATTTCTCTTCTCAAGAAAATTGGTTCTACAGCTACGAGCTCGCCTTTTTTATGGGGGAAGGGGGCAGGAAGAATTTGCAAAAAAAAAAATCCCGGCTCTGAAAAATGCTGAAAAAAATATTCCGGCCCAAAGGGCCGGCAATTTTTTTTTTCCCGGACCATGCAAAAGTAAGGATACATTGCATGATATGGAAATTTTTGCTGGCCCTTTGTGCCAGACAATTTAAAGTCAAAAAATTAATTAATATAAATACAAACTGTTGACATAGCTGTATCTACCAGAGACCTAATACGCATAGGCACAAAAATCTAGAAAAGGTTCTATTTAAACATCATACAATCTGTCTGAAATTCGCTAATTGCAAAGAGACATCTGAAGGAACGGTTATTAACTCATACTCTGTAACAGCGGGGAGTTTAACTTACACAGACATTCACAACATTTGACAATTTGTTTAAATCCGGCCCGAAGAACCGGCGAAAATTTTTCTCCGACTCTGGTAATGGCTGAAAAAAATGGCCTGCTCAGAAAATTTCTGAAAAAATGTTACCGGCTGGCAATAGAATTCCTACCCCCCCCCCCCCCCCCCCCCCCCCCCAAATCAAATGGTTGCTCACCAACAATTATCGGTTTGAAAATTTAATGTTACTGCTATTTGAAAACTTAAATATATAATATAAATACATGTAATGTGACGTCCTTCATATTTCCAAACCAAAAATTGTATAGGAGGAAGACACTCTTGCTGCAACCGCAACAAGAAACCTTTCTAGTTTCAATTACTTTATTTCATGACTTTACTAGAGTAGGTTTATGCTTCTAAAATTGAGACTTTTCACTTGTATATATCATCCTGATACTCAGAAGAATATCCGAAAACACACTAAATCCACCCATGGCTTGTGAACATGATTCGTTGTAAGATATGGTTTTGTGCCCCACTTCTTGTCGACATTCTTCTTTACTCATACGAAGCTGAATTCATTCAATCTTTGGTCTCTGGACAGAAGGGAAAACAACGGCGTAGCTCTGCCTGAAAAAAGTGGAAGGGCACAACATCCCAAAATTTCTAACAAGCAAAAAAAAGGGGGGGGGGGAAGAGATTAAAAATAAATATTGGGGTTTCATGTTCTGTATGCACAAATTTTAAAAGCCATTCTCTGTAAGCACCAAAGTATTTGTATAGGGGGCCAGAAATGCATGGCCTCAGATTTTGGTCAAACAATGTCAAAATAGTAGTTACATTATACAAACATGATTTTGATAAAAAATAATAAAATATTATCGGCGGTTGCCATGGTAACGGCAGTAGCTCTGTATGTCCCCTTTAGAACTAAAATATTATGGAATTTGACATTTTTTGGTACTGTATTTCTCTGAACTGGTATATTTTTTCATATTTTTCTTCCGTGCATGACAAGCGTCATGATTCAATGAGTTTGTTCAGCATGAAAAATAATTTTCCTCAATTTCGGTTTTTTTGGGAAATTTGATCAAAATACGCATAAAAACACATTTTTTGCTATACATGAAAAACCATGATTTCAGCTTGTTTATGACTATATTTGCACAATGTTGCCACTTGAATTATAGAAAAATTGATATTGGCACTTAAAGTTTATACCTAGATAAGGAAATAGAAAAAATAAAAAAGGTGGGTATTTCATGATTTCATACAAAAAATTAAAGCTAAAAATAGATAATTTTTGCATATTTAGCAAATAAATTCCTTCTAACTTTATTGGAATATGAGATAAAATGACTGCAAAATAATATTTATAGTTATTTTTCTTTAAAACATATTGAGTATTTTCACCAAGCGCCAAGATATGTAGATATCTAAAGTTTTATCATGCAAAAGAAAATGCGTTTCCATGGCAACCATACTAAAATATGTAAAACGGAGACTTTAAAAGTAAAATTAACATTTTATTAATTGATATCGGCATTTTATTCATTCCCTTCTTTTTTTTTAATATTTCGTGATAAGTAATTCATAAATTCAGATCTAAGAAATCAAATATGTTACCATAGCAACAGTCTTACATCATAGCAACATCATAGCAACCACGCCTATTTTATCCGAATTTTATATGAATCAAGTCAAATATCCTTCATTACATCTTCTACAGTTTTTATACACATGAATTTTAAATTTATTTCATTTCTAACTAAAAGTTTCTATCAAGACTAACATTTGAAGAATAATTATTCTTTTCAACCTCAAATTTTCACTCCAATGGATCAGGCAGGATACTCGCACCTTGAAATCTTTTGATGGCACTTGCATGGTAATACATGTATCTGAAAAGTGCTCATGTATCTATAGCTTATCAAACAAATAGATATTAGTTTAATGCTAGTCCCCTCTGACTGCCTTCTCATATTTTGCCAGCACCCTTTCTCCATAGGCAATATCAAAATCTACAATTCTAAACCAAAAAGATACGCAGAATTATTTATTTTTAAGTTCCGTTTCATAGACATGGGCGATTCCAGGATTTTTTTTCAGGATGGTCCTAAAGTCTGATTTTTTTGAAGAGCAACACACACACACACACCAGAAAAAAGGCCATGAATACTGATGGTCAGTTCTGTTTCTAATCATAAATAAAACAGATGACTGGCGAGCAAAATGTTTAAAACATTGAATTTTCGCATCTTAGTACTTGGTTAATGATTATCAGGTCTAATATGTAACACAACAAATGCCTATTGATAGCGATTACCGAACTAGTAAAAAAAATTCAGAATTGGACCCCCCCCCCTTCTCTGGATCCACGTGCATAGATACGGTAGTTCATCTTTGTCTCAACATGATAAATGTACATCTCTATTTTAAATATCATTTCGATCCATCTCCATTGAGAAAATGCTTGGAACTAAATGTCGGACATAAGGACACAATGACGACGGAATTCAACACCATGATAGAGAATGTAAACAAAAATGCATTCTTTGTTACAAATACATGGGAATCTCTTAATTCGAAGATAAAATGTTTGTCTAAACTTTGTAACTAAGAGGAACCACTAGCTGCAATATTATTTCGATAAAACAATCGGGTGGAGAGAAAAAAAATGAAAACTGCCCTAACGGGACGAACCCCCCCCCCCCCAAACACACAGCAATATTCTATGAAAAATTATATTGGATGAAGGTCAAGCGTCTTTTGTGACATTGGCCTTAGAGTAGACCTTTGTTCAAGGTCATGACATACCCTTTGAAGTTAGATATTGTTGGGCTCGAACTTTTATGTGAAGACTAAATTTCTGGTAATTTGAAGTCGAATTTCAGGAAATATTTGCTGATTCCTTACCTACGGTACATATACTTATATTACTAAATTTGTACTTCATCTTTATGTCCCCGTAATTGAAGATTCGGAGGCATATAATTTTTGTCCTGTCCGTTTGTCTGTCTGCTTGTCCGCAAAAACTTTAACCTTGGCCATAACTTTTGAATGGTAAGGGATCGGGCTTTGATATTTCACATGGGTATTCATCGTGACAAGACCTTTCCATGGATACCAAATATTTTTACCTTGTGACCTTGACCTTGGAGTTTGACCTACTTTTGAAAAACTGTAACCTTGACCATTACTTGTGAATAGTAAGGAATAGGGCTCTGATATTTCAAATGTGTATTCCTTGTGACAAGAGACCTTTCCATGGATACCAAAATGTTTGACCTTGTGACCTTGATCTTGGAGTTTGACCAGTTTACAACTTTTTACTGACAAACATGCCGACAGGGGCATTCGTGTTTCACAATTACATGCTTTTTTTTTAATCAAAAGCTAATCATATTACCCGTTTCATGCACAAGAAAATAAAGCATTCCTTTCCACACTGTCTTCAACTTAATTCCGATATACCAAGAAAGTGTTGATATTTTACAGAAAAGAAGATTGGATTCGTGGTATGAGTACCCCAAACCCTCCACGTACACTTAATGATTCCTTTCCAATCAAGAATTTAAATTACTTTCAGTAATTTCTTTGTCATACAAAACGGTCATTCAGCATATGATATTCCATCGAGCAGAGTTTCTCCCTCAGAGTCATCCCCCGCCCGCCTCAACAGCATTTTCCCCTGGTTCCCCACTGGCCCTTAGACCCCCAGCCTTTTTATATCAACCACACCCAACCCTTTAAACTCAAATCCTGCATTCGTCCCTGAATGCTTTCAGTTTGTCTAGTCAGGTTTCGGTTCTGAAGGTTGTCAAAACAGGGTGCTCCAAAATGACCTAATTTTGCCCGTTGACGAATTTACAACAACACAATGGTACACACTACCTACCAAATTTTACCAAAAGTCAAAATTCGGACAGACTGACAGATGGATGCCTTTGTGTCTCAGGTGAGCTAAAAATGAAAATACTGCTTTATGGAACGCAGACTTGTTATTCAAGTCTCCTATCAAAATATATGCTAGAGGAATGAGTGCTAATTCATGTGTATTTGTCTAAGAAAGCGACATTATCATAAAGAGACCCCCCCCCCCCCAAAAAAAAATCCAGGGGGAGGGGGAGGGGTTCATCCTCTCAAGAATGGGATCGCGTCTTTTGTGTATAAACAAATTTACTTATAAAACTAAAGGGTGATATAGGCATTTTTGAAAAATTCCAGTGGGGGTCCTCTTCTTTTTCTTTCCTTGGGTGCTGTTATCTCACAACTCAACATAGAAATAATTATCGAAATCTAGAGTCCTGAATGTTTCTAATATCTCAAACTTTATAAAGAATATTTGACCGCGAAAATACTGTACCCTTTTCTGGTCGGATTGCGAAACAAATTATGAAATGGCGATGTCCGTCCGTCTGCATTAACAATTTGACTAAGCTGTTGTGTTTATGTTAGTTATGAAAGAAGTACACGGGATATAATTTTCAAACTTAATACAAACATTAAGCATTGTGAGAGGATCTGAACACAGGTATTGTTTTTTACCTTGACCTAGAAAAATGTAATTTTGTGTTAAAGTTACTTGTGAAAGAACTATAATGGGAACAATATAAGAAGTTGGTATTGATGTAAAGCAGAGTGAAAGGATCTGAACACAGGTATTGTTTTTGACCTTAAGGTTTGACCCTGACCTTGAAAAACGTAATTTTGTGTTTAGTTAGTTGTGAAGGAAGCATAGTGAGGGAATCTGAATGCAGGCACTGTCTTTGACATTGACCTTGAGATTTAACCTTGACCTTGAAAATGTAATTTAGAGTAAATACATGTATCTATTGTACAAATACTATATTGAATTTAACATTCAAACTTTTCATAGAGATGGGAATAATAAGTTGAGTTTATTTCAGGTACATGTAATGATGTATTGACCTTGACATGGCCATTTGATGATACAATTTTGAATTTGACTTTACCATATAGTAAGGTACCATATAATATAGATCTAAGCAAGTAGACCTGATTTCATGTATTGACCTAGACCTTAAAAATGAGATTTTGAATTAGACTATGCTGTACTTACATTACATGTATATGAAACCATGAGCAAGACTTTACTTTTCTACATTTAAGAGTACATTAAAATTTTACATGGAGGTAGAGCATGATGACTGGATTTGATTTCAGGTAGTGTCCCTGCCCTTGACAGTTACTCTATGAAGTATCAATTTAAAACTTGTAATATGGTTAGTGGAACTGACTTCTGGTAATGAAGTGAACCTTGATGATATGATTTTGAATTAGACTGAATTGTGTCAAAACAACATAGAATCTCACATTTAAACTTTGAATGGAGATTTTAGATTCCACTGTGTTCCCTTAAATGGACATTGTGTTTCAAAAAACAATCTGCTGCCAGCAATCCGCCCATTAATACCGTCTTTCTTTGTGTCTTGTTTCACTATAGCTTTGACCTTGTACACATGTATCTGACCTTGGCTGAGGTCATGAAACACCTTTTGATGCTGGATAACAATTCAAGGTCACTTCATACTTTAGTAATGAAATTGATGATGCTAAATAAATCATATCCAAACTATATCTCTTGAACTGTGCATCCAATCACTTTCATTATCTTGTTGCTTAGGACCTAAAGATTTCACATAACTTTCATATGACCCAAGGAAAGGTCACTCTGTACTTTAGTAATGAAATTGTGTATTCTAATCATATTCATACTGTTCATGTTGTAGTATATTGTTGCTCATTATCCAAAGGTTTCAAATAACCATAACCCAAGGTCATGTGATCAAGGTCAACTGAATGCTTTTTATAATGGAATTGTCTATTAAAATCATGTCTGGTCCATTTCTCTTAAAATACTATTATGTACATTTGTACACATGTACCCAATCACTTTCATACTTCAGTATGTTGTTGCTCAAGACTGAATCAAAGGTTTCACATCACCTTGACCCAGGGTCATGCGACCAAAATCAAAATTACACAGATGTTGATATCAATTTTTTAAACAATTTTTTTTACTTAAAACATATGTACATAGAATATTTTGATGTATTAAAAAAAATCCAATAAATATTATAATTTCAATCCCTTTAGATCTTAAGTCAGCTAATTAAGTAAAGTTCATTCAGAGGATAGAAAATTAAGTTACAGACAACATATTATGTCTTTTTGTCTTATTGTAGATTTGACATTGGTTCATTGTCATGACATAACCTTTGATCCTATTGAATATGATTCTAACCCATGATGGGATTGCAAGTTAAAGGCTAGGTATGATTTAAGCAGAATTGGATAGAGTCATAGACATACATGTACTGGACATACAGATAATTCATATATACACTTCTTAACTTTGTTTGCAGGAGTTTAGCAATATGCAACCTCCCCCCCCCCCCCCCCCCCCCCCCCTTAAACCTCCATTCTTAAAATGGGTCATAAAAAATATCTAATTGATCCTTGATAAAATCATACAAGAGTTATATTAGAGATCAATATTTTTAATAAATGAATATCGGTGAAATTCCATCGATCTTTAACAAATCCCATGTGAAAATTGATACTGATTATTAAATCATGCATGATTTGTCTTGTAAACATTCTTACTGACTTTACTATTCAGTCATTCTACATGATTGTATACATGAACACATTTATTGCACACTCTTTCAATTCTTATTCCTATGGATTAACACATGAAGAAAGATCTGCAGTGTTATTGTACAAATAAACAGTCTTCTGGCTTCCCTCTTCATGTTCTTGCTGTACATTCAATATGTTAACCTGTCCCATTAAATATCTGCTGTAAGTGTAAGGTACATTCTACAGATGACCCTACAAAATAAATTTGTGTTCAAAATTTAGTAAATCAGACATGACTGTTTTGTACATACAATTCAAGTAGTATAATTGATTCACTTCAAAACCAGGATTATTAATCCTGCAGTAAAAACAGTAAAACACATTAACAACTCAGTTAAATACTGTATCCATGCTGAGACTTGGCACACCCAGTTCTGACAAACTTGTTAAAAAGAAGTTCTTTGAAAGGTTGTAAAACATTAAATGCAAATGTAAGTCCATGAAAATTTCTATACTTACATCCAATAACATACATCCTACATCCATAGAAAAGGAAAAGCAGGGACAACAGACACCTAGCTCTGCGCTGCATTGTTCACCTCTTTTCATGATTTCTGTTGTTTGGACAAACTCCTGGCTGTATCATCTCTGTTTCGGAATTTATTTTTGAATATTGTCTTTTTAAATTTTCATTGCTTTTTCGTAAATTTGCAACCCGAATGGTACACACAAACAAAATTTTCTGGGTATCCCTCGGCCCTCACAACTCATGCTCATTACGCTGGAAAATGACTTGTGGCTGTGCGAGATGACATTAATTGTCACATTATTATCCTTCCTTTCAACATCATGCTGTATAAATTCGTTTCTTTGTCAAAATCACTCGTATTTATCTATAATCGTCTATTCTAAATATCGTAGCGACTGATAGCGAGTAAATTCGAGCTAAAAATACGGTAGTACGATTTACCGAAATGCCCTGTATTTACCGAAATGCCTTACCAAATTACCGAAATGCCCCCGAAATGCCCCTTATATTTACTTAAATCTTGTAAATAATTGTAAATATTGATGCCAGTACCCTTCTTACCCTAAAAATATAACATAATATTACCATTTTTCACCAGATATATCCATTAGAAATTAGTGGATCAATTTTCAAAGATCGATAACTCTTACACATTTATCAATGAGGTTACCTATTTATTTATTTATTTATTTATTTACATATTTAGCAATTTCAGCAGATTCACAGGGAAAAGGCAAAGAGGGTAGCCCCCCTTTCGGGCACGGCGCCAATCTAACACCCCCCCCCCCCCTCACACACACACACACTTTTTTTTCCAAGTGTTAAATTTTTGTCCCCAGTACATCTTCTTGACAATATCAACACATGGAATTCATCAGTACCTACATCATATACTAATATATACATGAAACTAGAAGCTGCAATTGTCAATTTTTTTATCCATCACATAGGCGGAAAAATTGTCTGGGTATTCACGTATGCGCTACTAAAAAAATTTTTTAGAGGTACATACAATTGCCAGGCGATCTTTCCGCCTGTGATCCAACATACGTAATTATGATCGGAGAACTTATTGTGTATCTGAACCAGGCTGTCCGCAATCCATTTCCTGACTCTGATTTTTTTTTTTTTTTTTTTTTTTTTGTTACACACTTATTTTGTGTACAAAGTACTTAAGAAGTCCAAAATTCCTTTCGAGATTCAAATAAAGTTTTATTGTTTTATTTCATGAATTTATGAATCATTATTATTGTTTCAAATTGAATATTCTCAAATTTTGAGTGACATACAATTTAAAATTTCTTGTTTTATCCAGTGTACGTAATACCTAAAGATATGTTTATCAAGAAAGATAAAACCTTCGTGTCACAGGGATTTATCACGCTCCCTGGTTGCTTAATTTTCTATGGATTATTGGTGCATTAGCCTATTGTCTCTGGACAATGCATGAATCAGATCAAATGATTGAAAATTGGCTGGATAGTTAAAATAAAATGTTAGAATTGTTACTATAGACAGATTCAAATGACACTTTGTCACACCCCCCCCCCCCCTCCTCTTTTCCTCTTTCCTCTTTTTTTCTAAGGCAATGTTTATCTAATGACAAAAGTTATGTATATATATATTTATATATAAATATTGCTTCAAACTAGCAATTTCTTTTTTAAAAAAGTTGTCCAGCTGATTTATATATTTCTTGAATGTAACATATAACACATTATGGGAATCCAGAATGGTATACATAGAAGCCACAAAGTGACTGTGACTTCCTGCCCCTGACACCTGTAGAAGCCACAAAATAACTTTTCTGAGACGATCCCACACCTGCAGAAGTTACTTTCGTCCATTCTTAGAAGCCACAAAAGTAACTGTGAAATACTGTATGTATATATAAATGGATCGGATTTTTTTCGTCATCATTCTTCATCATGGGGACCCCCTACCCATGTGTTGCTTGTGTAACGAATTGTGCAGAAGACACCATACAGTGTTCCAAATGCAGCAAATGGGTTCATCGGTGAGTAAACTCTTTTTTATCTCTCAATAATATCACTTACTTTAAAACAGGTATCTAGGGGGAAGGGGGGGGGGGTTAAGTCAGTGTTTCTCAAATGTTCTTTTATGCCTGGTGCAACTAAGGAGTAGTCTATGAGTAGACATTACTTTACATTTGATATTTTATTTTCATATTCAGCATAGTATGTATTGCATTGAGGCGAATTTAATCAAACAACCTGATGGTCAATGAGAGCTCTTTTGTCAAATACTAGTAATTACAAAAGTAAAAGAACACGCAGTAAATAGTATTTTAAAAACACATTCTAAGAGCTAAGAGTCCACTGTTAGCATCCCCCGAAAAAAGTTTTATTTTGCATTTGTTACAACCACTTTATGCGAGCTAGTAATGGGGGGGGGGGGGGGGGGGGGGGGGGCGCTACAGATAATACGATGCAATATTGTTGATCGGAACCGGGTAAATAAATCAACTTTTTCATATGTTAAAATCAAGATTATTGAATAGGACCATCTGTCTTTAAGTAGTTATTGATTATTCGCGGTCGTACATGTACATAAAATACGACTATCAAACATCATTTACATGGACATAATACTTAACTATTGCGCCCTATTGAATTTAAGGTTTTTTTTTTTTTTGGCATTTTGAATAATCTTATATCCATACTGGACATTCCAAAATCTCGGGAAGAAATTATCAATAAAAAAAATTTTAGAATGAAAATGGTAAAGAATTCTCCGCGTCGCGGCACTTTTTGTGGGTCGGTCGGGTAACAGCAAACAAACTTAATTCTATTTTCGGCAAACAAACTTAATTTTATTTTCGGCAAACAAAAGCTTAATTTTTTTTTAGGCCTAACGTATCACAAACCATGTTGCCAGTTCAGTGTGAATTTCCATTTATGCTTGGAATTATTCAAGATCTACACTATAACGATAACCCTATCGAAAGATTAATATATATTCGTTCATTCGTTCTCACAACATTTTGTGGGACTGGGGTGGGGGTCCTTGAAGTTGGGAAAAATACTAGCATTTTCTCAAAAATTATGGAATAATATAGAATACATTTAACATGTTTAACCAAGTAGATTGATAAAATTATAATGATTTGGATACTAGTAATTTTATTACATATAAATGCTTCCTTGCACAATCTCTTGTCAAACAATTTTGAATTTTCGATTTTTTTTTCTCCAAATTTTCTATGGTGTCAAATTGTTCAATGAAGCTGAAAAAAACGCTGTATTTTTCAATGGGAACGGGGCCAAATATCGACCGTGGCGACACCAGATCAGGTCGATCGAGTGCTCTTAATTAAATGTCAATTTGAAATGATAACATTGTTTAATTATTTAAAGACCTATCTTACTCCCCATCTATTCATTTTCTGAAATTTCTAACGGTCTATTGTCTAGTTAACATCGGTTCATACTTTCAGCAGTTATGCTATTTCTTGTTTTTATTTTGTTTTGCGTCCTTTTGAAATCAAGAAAGCTACTAACCACAAATTTTAATGATGCCAAGAAAGTTTTAAAGTAGAATAATGTGCCCATAAGGGAAAGACTTTTGTTGTTACATATCAAAGAAAAAAAATTTGACCAATTTAGACATTTCTGGGACAAGTGGTTGAAAATAATTGAAAATAGTGAATAATTTATCTTCTTTTTTTAACCTATTTTCTCTTCATTTAAGATGAAAGCTATTTGTTTCTCTTAAGTATTTCAAAAAATTAAACTTTGACAAAAAGAATATTATAATTTTATTTAATCATATGTTTACTTTTTTTTTCAATATCGATATATCCAATGAAACAATCACGTGTGAGTGTGTGAGCGAAAGGTGTCCTCTGTCCCTTTTATTTGTGTATATAATTTATATTTGTGAAAACGTATGCGAACAAAAGCGTAATAAAAAAAAAAAAAAAAAAAAAAAAAAAAAAAAAAAAAAAAAAGAAAGCTACTAACCAGGAAGAATAACAAGCAAGAATATATTGAAGTTGCAATTTTACATTATTTGGCAATGCGAAATCTGACAGAAACTACTTTCAATTGATATTTTAACATATTTTATTCAAATATAGCAATGTATTGAATTACTGCAGTACTTTCACATTTTTACGTAAAATAAAAAAAAAAATTATACATTTTTTTTTTGGTACAAAGCACATTTAATTAGCAAAAGATGCTATGGTTATAATTAAGATTTGTTTCTATGACTTTGGCTTCAAAACCTACATGTACCAGCACGAGGACGCAAACAGAAAATATGGCCATACTGATAAAAAAAGCATGGTTCAAATACACTATAAACTAAAACGGGCAACAGAATTTGAAAAAAAAAGAACTAAAAGATCGCCAATTTAAAAACGATGAAGATGAAATAAAAAAATATTTAAAAAAAAAATCCTTTAACACTGTTTTCCTTTTGTTTTGAAAATTTTAAACATTTTTCTATTATAATATCACAAAATTTACTTTTAAAAAATCGAAAACTAGAAATAGTAATAATAGAAGCATCTTGCGCTAGAAGTGTGTCGCCGAGGCGATACAGGATGTTTATTGTACTTGACATTTATCCCCTGTGATTATGAATAGTAGCAAGTTACGTAACAAAAGATATAGGTCACCTGTGCGTTTCTTCCCCCAACCCCACCTTATTTCTCCTTGAACACGGCTGAAAATGACCGTGAAGTAAAGAATTTCTTTTCCATTTGTATTATGCACAAAAATTACTATCATGTTGACTCGCCACGTTAAAAAACATGCCTTATTATCATATTGTCGGTAGTATGGTCGTAGCTCTAGCATTTACATGGATTTAATTATATGAAAACTTGTAAACTTTACTTTAACATTGCATTCGTTCTATTTTGGAAATGTGACAATGCTATCTACATGTATATATATACACTGCTAAAAAAATTAAGTGAGCAAGGTTTCTGCTGTCATATCACACACGTTTGCAGCTGCTTTAATTCAATATGATGAACATAAATGTATTAAGACATATTATTAGATATGATTATGTCATTTCTTAATTACCAATGTCTGTATTGAATAGATTAACCATATACAAATGTACACATGATGAAACTTGACGCTGCAGCCTTCTTTATCCCAAAAGATATTACATTGAATCTATGTACCATTATATTTCAATGGAAAAATCATGAAAATCGCACCTTTATCTATTTTTTTTTTGAGCAGTGTATCACTGTATGTAGTTATAATAAAGATTCAACCTATTGGTATTTTAACTTGTCATCGATTAATATAAAAAAGGAAAGAAATGATAGTAAATCAGAATTACATGTACGTTAAAATCTCAAACTATCAGAATCTATCAATGCAGTTGTAATGAATATAGAACTTAAATGAAGTTGAAATCTATATATTTACTACTTCACATTATACTAAGAATGTACTATCAATCTTAAGCAGCTTATTCTTTATCACTATGATTTTATCCTATACATTGAGCTTCTTTTTCGAACATTTTATAATATGGTTGGAAGGGCTACATTATATAAACGCCTACATCACAAATGCTGGTTATCATACCGTTGCAATTGGTTCTATATGCATCGTCCCTGATGTCATATGTAGAAATTGAACCATATGTATGGGATATACAATCCTATATATGTGCTTCTCTTTCTGCGTAGGACATAGGAGAACCAAACATCAAGCCATACATTTGAAATTATTATAATTAATTTTGGTCATCATTATTACATTTACTTCATGCGTCTGAAATACTAAAATAATTTTATTTCATTTTTGAATTGTATGTAATTGTAACATGTAATGCAATGCCCACCAGGGCCCATTCTGGAAACAAATTATTCTTATTCATATTAATAAGTATTTGCGTTACAAAACTCGATCTATACTACACAAAAAAGTTTTACACCACCAAATCTATTTTTACTGTACGTTATACTTCTTCTAAAGTTTCCATGAAAAGGAACTCTAAAAAAAATTCAAGTTTCCATACCTGGGTTCAAATACACACACAATTCAATTCAATTAATAATACAAATTTCAGCAAAATTTTGGCCGAATTCCGGAGTTAAGTTTCATTTACTAAGATTTTTTCCTTACCATCCTTCCGCAACCCTACCAGAAAAGGTAGAGAGTGAGACGTACATGACAATATTTCATATAATTTATCAGGAATTTATTACATTTACTGATTTTTGTAAGGACTCTGCATGTAAGTGACGCAAGATAATGATTTCGTAAAGAAAAGAAAATGATACGGCAATTTTAGGTAATCTTTATTAGCGACAGTACTACTACAGATAACTTGCATCTATGATACCTCGATCTATGTTATTTAATATGCAGATTATTCAAATATTTTAACATAATATAACTTAAACATCCTGACATTTTAAGTGACATTGATCGTACTGATGGTACATCTATGGTTTTGATATAATCTGTTATCTAAACATTAATCGAAATATAATAATCTCTTTTCATTCATCAATCTTCTGTTTCAATTAGTAACTGTTTCGCCTCTTTTGATCTTTTCTCGTTTTCATAATGTTAGCTTTTAATTTTGGAATATTATTTATAAGTATACTCTAAATATTGGGGAAAGTGTGCAGTGTGAAGAGTAACTTTAAACATGTTTGTATTCATACCCAATGACCTTGACCTTAACCTTTGACCTTCTTTTGGAAAAAAAACTTTGAACATTAACCCTTGTCCATGCAGTTTGACCAACAAATAATATTGAGAAAGATGCAACCGGGGCATTCATGTTTTACAAACACATGTTTTCTTCACTTAATTGAAGCCCAGGACTTTTCACCGCTTTGATTGATTTCAATATTTCACATACTTAATGAGGACCATATTTCATAATATTGAGCAATGGTCAAGGTTTCAGTGTATCTGAATAATAAATTTTGGAGATATATGTACTTCTTTAATTTTTATTAGAATATATTTTTAGGGACCCCCCCCCCCCCCCTTATAATATTGAGGTGTAGCACGATAAAGAATCCGGTAAAATCCATACAGATATTGAACTAGTAATCATTTTAAAGGATCAAAAGTCTCGTCTCACTGGATAAAAAGGAAGAATTCAAGACAAAAAGGGACCCAAAATGATACTCAAGTATTTATTACATATTATGTTATTACATATTAGGTTACACGTCCCAACCGGATTTTAATAAAACTCGAAATTGTAATAAACTATGAACATAGTCTAGGTCGCTCGGAAGTTTCTTCTGTCTTTTTCTGGCTTTCGATTCTCTCCGTCTGTATGTCTCATTTTCATGATGCAGAATATAGCGATTATCAATAATATTAGTATTATGACGAATTTTTAAACGGGGGCCGTAATTAATCTAATGTTGTGATTCTTTTTATCACTCCGAAGTTTACAGAGTCACACTAATTTTGCGTCTTAATCGCGGAATGAGTGTGGTCTGCGATTTCGCTGCCACCACCGTAATTATTTTATAAATTACGGAAACACGTAACTAGACGATAAAGTTCTAAGTTTCTACAATTTATTCTAATTCGCGATTCCACAATATAGATAGGGCTACTCCACGCACTTACGCTATACAAATCTACTAAAATAACTACGATTCCGAAATAAAATATACGTAAAAGAGTACGCTAAAAAGATCCGTCTAAAAGTAAGAAGTGCTAAAAGAAGTTAAGTAAGTCTAGAAGTAGTGGCGGAAAGTAGTCTAAGTTAATCTAGAAGTGCCGAAATTTGACGTGATCTCCCTTTTTATACTGGCCCTAAATTTGGAAGAAGCTACGCCCTTGATTCCGATGATCACGCCTTGATTCGAAAGATATCCCCCTTTTTGCTTGTCAATAATTTCCCAGTTCCTGAAAACCCTCCCCGGAAATACCAAATAGAGAGCGACCTGCGCGGGCGTTAAGATGTTTAACTCGTCACTCTCCCCTGTCCGATTGACCCGATAGATGTGTCCATTTTTACTAAGAATAGAACTTATCCAAACAGAAGCAGTGGGCTCGACTGCCATGCCTACATGTTGTAACACTTATTTAAGTACTTAATCTCTTAATCCCCCAAAACAATAACAATAAAACATGTCGGAGTAGCCGTTTTCTCTTGGCACTGAACAACAATAGATTATTATCAAATAAAAGTAATATTTCGAATAGAATTTAAATGTAATACAAATTTACAAAAAATTAGTATTTTTGACCCCCAAAAATCGTTACACTATCTCCCACCAAGGAACAAACTCCTGGTTGTTCACAAATGAAATATCAGACTAAAATAAAATAGGAATATTAAAGGAGTAGAATTATGCATAATGATCATATAAAGTTATCAAAAGATTAAAGTCTGTACGGTATACGCTTTCACTTTAAATTCAAATTTCATAAAAGGAAAATCATAGTTTGTTGCACTTTAATACACTTCGTTATGTTCAGTTTTTCTGTTGAGGTTCCACGAAACATTGTCCAAATTTTGTATTGTCCAAAGCACAAATGGAATGGCGACCTCGCTGGTAACACAGAAAACCAGGTCAACGGCCGGGTCAAGCCAAAAGGTGTGGCGACCCAAAACCTGGTGAACAAGACAGGCGCCAGATTATCTTGATCACCAGTATAGTCGTTCCTTTCCTGCCGACCTACCCTCAAACGGATGCGCATGTTTGGGGTCTAAGGCCAGGTCTGTTCAGTCCCTCATGTCCAAGAGACTGGTCATGGACCCGCTTACCCGATAAAACCAAGATAGGAATATATCGGTATGGCCATTAGCGTTGTTAAAATTCCAAAAAATGACTATATCCAAAACGATTAATCAAGCATCCAAAGAACGACTGAAATAGTAAATTCCAAATTTCAATATTTTGCTGCAGACACTGGCAATGACTTTTAAATTTACCAAATTCAGATTTAGAGATATTTTCAAATCAATCGGATGTCTCTAAATAAACTCCAAAACAACGAATATAACGCTTCAAAAATCCTCCACACCGTCATCTCGAGTTGCGAGAATCGCAAAACCGACGTCGATCCTATTGTGAAATCTCCTGCAGTGGCCCAGCCAATGTATCGGTGCCTGGAAAGCCTCCCATTGCTTCATCCAGTCTCTGCACATCCGTCATAATCCAATTCAACCTCTTTGGACTTCCCATCTATCCCGCTGAGGTGAGAAAAACGGACTGTGATGTTCCTCTACGGAAAAATAGAAGTATTCCCCGAAACTTCATATCCTCCAATTCCGTAATCTCCTCGAGGACGAATCACACGATACGACTGCAAATCACAATCTCCAGGAATGCGACAACGAATTCCTTCCTTCAACTCCCTAGGTACCATGAACGAATCTTCAATAGCGTAAATCCAAATAGATTCTTCTAAATCAAACATTGATGACACCATGTTTTCATTTTTCTTGACAATTCCTCGCAAACCAATCTAGTATATATTTCAATTTTCAAAAACACTTTGCCAATGCTGCGAACCAAAAAGATAAACTTAACAACAACGTTTTTGTTTTAAGATTCCAAAAAGACATTATCGAATTCCAAAATTCCAAACTAATCTGTGATAACATAATGGTACGATCGAAGTCCCATTTCAACACTACCGTCAAACACACAAATCTCCAAAGAAAAATATACACATTTCTGATTAATTGCATTTCAAAATTGCAACATAGGTATGGTATGAGTTAAGTATCTCCGGTCGCAACAAGACTTTCTGTAATTCCAAATTTTCGTAATTTTAAATCCATTGTCCCATTACAAAACAGTGTATCAAAATCCTTTCCATTATCACATGGATACCTTAAATCACTTCTTTGAGCATCATTTGCAATTGGGCAATCCGTAATTAAATCGTTCACGCGACCAGAAACTGAAGATCCAATCAAGGAAAGAGAGGATAACAAAAACACAAAGTTCAACATTTTTACCATTTTCGTACAATCCCAAGTTTTATGATAAAAAATCCAACGTTGAACGACAAAGGCGAGTGTATAATTCCATATCAATAAAATCCACAATTTTAGAAAATAAAATTAGATTTTGAACACGAAAGGCGCGTGTGTAAGTCCATATCCAATGAAATGAATTTTTTTAAAATAGCTATTCCAAAAATAAAATAGAAAGGCGCGTGTGTAAGTTCATATCCAATGAAATGAATTTTTTTAAAATAGCTATTCCAAAAATAAAATAGAAAGGCGCGTGTGTAAGTTCATATCCCACCGCTGTACACCAATATGACGAAATTTTTAAAACGGAAGTCGTAATTAATCTAAATTACGGAAGACACTAACCTTAACGATAAAGTTCTAATAAGTTTCTACAATTTATTCTAATTCGCGATTCCACAATATAGATAGGGCTACTCCACGCACTTACGCTATACAAATCTACTAAAATAACTACGATTCCGAAATAAAATATACGTAAAAGAGTACGCTAAAAAGATCCGTCTAAAAGTAAGAAGTGCTAAAAGAAGTTAAGTAAGTCTAGAAGTAGTGGCGGAAAGTAGTCTAAGTTAATCTAGAAGTGCCGAAATTTGACGTGATCTCCCTTTTTATACTGGCCCTAAATTTGGAAGAAGCTACGCCCTTGATTCCGATGATCACGCCTTGATTCGAAAGATATCCCCCTTTTTGCTTGTCAATAATTTCCCAGTTCCTGAAAACCCTCCCCGGAAATACCAAATAGAGAGCGACCTGCGCGGGCGTTAAGATGTTTAACTCGTCACTCTCCCCTGTCCGATTGACCCGATAGATGTGTCCATTTTTACTAAGAATAGAACTTATCCAAACAGAAGCAGTGGGCTCGACTGCCATGCCTACATGTTGTAACACTTATCTAAGTACTTAATCTCTTAATCCCCCAAAACAATAACAATAAAACATGTCGGAGTAGCCGTTTTCTCTTGGCACTGAACAACAATAGATTATTATCAAATAAAAGTAATATTTCGAATAGAATTTAAATGTAATACAAATTTACAAAAAATTAGTATTTTTGACCCCCAAAAATCGTTACAGTATTCATGCATTGAGGTGTAGCACGATCAAGTATCCGTTAAAATCCAAACAGAGATTGACGTACTTATCATTTTAAAGGACCAATAGCCTCCTCTCACTGGATCAAAAGGAAGAATTCAAGACCCAAAAAGTGGCCAAAAGATTATATTTAAGTATTTATAACATATTAGGTTATTACATATCATGTTACACGTCCCAACCGGATATGTAATAAAAAACGAAATTGTAATAAACTACCAACATAGTCTAAGTTGCTTGGAAGTTTCTTCTTTCTTTTTCTGGCTTTCGCTTCTCTCTGTTTGTCTCATTTTCATGATGGAGAATGTACCATATAAGGATTGAGGTGTAGCACGATAAAGTCTCAGATAAAATTCATACAGATATTGAACTATTTATCATTTTAAAGGATCAAATGCCTCGTCTCACTGCATCAAATGGAAGAATTCAAGACCAAAAAGTGACCAAAAGATGACACTCAAGTTTTATTACATATTAGGTTATTACATATTAGGTTACACGTCCCAACCGGATATGTAATAAAAACCGAAATTGCAATAAACTACAAATATAGTCTAGGTTGCTGGGAAGTTTCTTCTATCTTTTTCTTGTTTTCGCTTCTCTCCGTGTGTCTGCCTCATACTCATGATGGAGAATGTACCGTCTCTTGATAACATTATAAATATTGAGGTGTAGCACGAGAAAGTCTCGTATAAAATTCATACATATGTTGAACTATTAATCATTTTAAAGGATCAAATACCTCGTCTCACTGGATCAAATGGAAGAATTCAAGACCAAAAAGTGACCAAAAGATGAACAACTCGATTCCATCTATACCCGCGCATTGGACAGTCCATCCAATTTCTCCTTTTCTTCTTTTTTTTTTTTTTTTAATTTTCCTTCTTTTTTTTCTTTTTTATTTTATTTCTTCCCGTGTTTAATCGCAATATCAACTGAGTCAAATGCAATTATGTCTAACTTCTGAAATAATGATAACTGTTATATATTCAAATTAATTTTACAATTTCGCGTAAGCATGTTGATTATAAATTTGCCAACAAGACATACAACGTTATGCTTAACCTCGACGTAACGTATCGCGACGTAAAAAAATGGGGGTAGGGGTAACCCAAATGGCGCTAACTCGATAAAAATAGGTTCGATTTCCCTGAAATTTGCACAGATTTAATATAGATAACTAATCTCTCTTCCATTAGTTTTTTATTAAAATCAAATGATACGTTTTTTCATGGGCTATGTAAATGTGACAATTTTCGGAACTTCAGAAAGGTACATGTTTATCCTTATTTTCTATTAAAATCGCTTCTAAAATAAGTATGGTGATATTAAAACATCAAAATTTTACTAAAAAAGAAAGTTGTATGTATTATCTTTGAAATGGAAAGCTGATACTTAATAAATTTGCAGGCTCAATGAATATCTGAGAACAAATTTCGTGACAAAGTCGCCATTTTCTGCATTGAAAGGGGGACAAAATTTGGAGATTTTGAATTGCGACCCACGCAAAACGATTGGTTCGATTTCTTTCAAACTTTAGCAAAAGATGCATGACATCATAGTTAATCAATATTGCAATTATGAAGAAAATTGAAAGTAGGGGTTATGGTGAGACTACCACCTTAATTAACAGTAAATATATAAAGATAATACTGCTATTGTAACAGAAGTTAATCATTTCAGAATTAATTTGTCATGTTCTTTTAGTTCAAATCGAATAAAAGCACGCAAAATTACATTTTAAATGGATACATACGAATAAAAGTAAAAGTATATCGATGAAATCATTACATACGACGTTAGATTGGCAGAATATAACGACCAAAGCAGGTAACGGAAGTTAAAACAGGGGGGGGGGGGTTCAAAATTTCTATAACAACATCTGTTGTCAATTTTTTTTTTTCAATTAGAAGATAGGAACCGGACAAAATATTGTCTTTTTAGCTTGAGCCAAAGGCTCAAAGGGAGCTATTGTCATACTGGTTTGTCCGTCGTCCGTCCGTCCGTTAACTTTTCACATTTTCGTCTTCTCCTCTGAAACCGCTCGGAGAATTTTTATTTAACTTGGTATGCATGAAGTACTAAAGGTCCCCTACCAAGTTTGTTCATTTCAATTGGATCCCTACCGGGGTGGATCCAGGGCGAGGTCAAATTGGTCCCAGAGGGTACCCCTCTTTAAAAATCTTCTTCTCCAGAACCGCTGCATGTATTGAAAAACTAATGGTATCTGAGTGATCTAGAAGGATGTATGATTCAAGTTTGTTCATTTTGTTTAAATCCAATCACTAATTTTGACGTCTTTATGGCCTTAATTACTTTTATGCAAAAACTGATATTTTTCTTACTCTCTTCTCTCATGCTGCCTTAATTTATGTGCATGCATTTTTTATGTCATATTACTAACTGTTGTTTTGTTCAGTCTTGTGTGCTTTGTTTAATTATATGTTATTTTATGTCTTGTGTTAACCTGTTTTCATAAATGACAACTTTTAATACTACCTACCTATTTGTACAGGCCAAAAAGCATAGAATAGGATATTTGGTATCGGAAGTTAAAAGTAACGGAAGTCACAGCTTTCGTATCATTCGACTTCACATCGTCCAAATGTTAGAGTATTTGATGAAATATTCAGTATTGTTTTAATGATTAGGACAAGAGAAGAAATAAAGCCTGTGTTTGTGAAACACGAATGCCCCCGGTGGCATCTTTGTTAGTATAAACTTCATTTTCTGTTAAGTATGTGAAAGGTCAAGGTCAACAATTTTGGTATCAATGGAAAGGTCTTGTCACAAGGAATACACATGTGAAATATGAAAGTCCTATCACTTACCATTCAAAAGTTATACCCAATGTTAAAGTTTTTGAAAAGTAGGTCAAAGGTCAAGGTCAAGAGGTCAAAAATTTTGGTATCAATGGAAAGGTCTTGTCACAAGGAACATACATGTGAAATATGAAAGCCCTATCACTTACCATCCAAAAGTTATGCCCATGTTAAAGTTTTTGAAAAGAAGGTCAAAGGTCAAGGTCAAGGTCACAAGGTCAAAACTTTTGGTATCAATGATAAGGTCTTGTCACAAGGAATACACATGTGAAATATGAAAGTCATATCACTTACCATTCAAAAGTTATGCCCAATGTTAAAGTTTTTGAAAAGTAGGTCAAAAAACTGAAATTTTAATAAAATTTGCTAAGTCCAAGGGCCATAACTCTTGTAAATTTAGGTCAATCAAAAGCAAACTCCAACTTGATCTGTATCACATTGAGATATATCCACATACCAGAAATGAGTTCAATACATGCAACAACAGCGAAAAAAAGTCCGGAAAACTGAAATTTTCATAAAATTTGCTAAGTCCAAGGGCCATAACTCTTGTAAAATTAGTTCAATCATAAGCAAACTCCAACTTGATCTGTATCACATTGAGATATATCCACATACCAAAAATGAGTTCAATATATGCAACAACAGCGAAAAAAAGTCCGGAAAACTGAAAATGGGACAGACGGACGGACGGACAGACAGACAGACAGACAGACAGACCGAGAGGAAACTAAGAGTCCCCTTCGGCGTTGCCGGTAGGGGACTAAAAATATTGCTTCTGGAAGTAATATTGCTGAAATGTTGATCACGGAAGTTAATTCCTTATCTGTCCCAAGTCAATATGCTGTCTTTGTTCATGAACCAAGTCATTATGTAAACGAATACATTGGATATGATTTGTTCAAACAAAAAGAACGATATTAATTTCAGAAGCAATATTACAAATTGCAGAAACCAGTGTCTTATTCCAATGCTTTCTAAGGACCGTAACGGAAGTTATTGAACAATTGGTGACAACAGTCTTGACAATTAGAAAAATGTTTCGTCATACCTCATTGACAATACATCCATACTGGTACGAACTCCGATACCAATAAATTCCACAAATTTGGAGGTTTCACTTATGATTTTTATCGAGCGACACGTGATTTTGTCCATTTATCCATACTTTACGCTTGTCTACATTCTATATTTCTATCTAATTATGACTAGGAATTATTTTGTTTGACGCAGATGATGGACATGTATTGGAATATAACGATTTGTTCAGTGAAAATCGTAGAATTGCTTCTTATTTTGAAGTTAAAGGTTGGCGACATGAATGTTTAGTAAAATTCATTTATTTCTGGAATGACTGATTGGATTTTCTCCATCTGAGGGATGGATCGGGAATGACAGTCCTATGGGGGTAGTAATAACACACTAAGCTTTTGGTTTATATGCTTTTATGGTACTGATATCGGTCATTTTAAAAAAATGTGCGATTTAAAAGTTCATATTCTCGGGAAAATGAAAAAGCAAAATTTTTGGCCGCAAAATATGTAAAGGTGTTAAGAGCTGTCTGAAATACAACTTTTATCCAGATGTCAAAGATTTATTTGATAAATATAGCTTGCAAATGTTTTTTTATGTCGATATGAAAGTATGTTTGAAAGATAAGAAGGTTCTGTTCTAAGAGATGAATCCAGGTTGAATTGTATGCAATATTACATGAGTAACAGTAAAGACAACTGTTAGTAACAGGAGAGACAAATAAAAAGCAGAAGACATACTTCTTTGATAGATACATTTTAAATGCATTGTTAACAATGATGTCTACATCCATTTGGAATGATAAATTTCACTATTCCTAAAACAAAAAAGGAAACCTACAAACACATTTACCAAAAATTAGAGTATTTAAGTATATGGGAATACACGAGTAACAGCAAAGACAGCCCTAAGATGTTAAAAACTCGTTCAGACTTGAAGCAATGAATTACAAGTGTTATATCGGTCATTTTCAAAAAATGTGCGATTTAAAAGTTCATATCCTCGGGAATATGAAAAGGCGTATTAGGATGTTTTCTGAGTATTTTTGGCCGGATTGCAAATCAAAAGCCGGTCTATGAAATGGCGAAGTCCATCTATCCGTCTGTCTGTCCGTCCGTCCGTCAGTGCGTCAACATTTTGGATAAAGTGTTGTGTTTAAGTCCGTTGAGAGAAAACTGTTTTGAGGAGCAACTTGAAACTTGACATGGTGATAGACCATAATGAGACGAATCAAACACAGCAACAAAATTTTACCTTATGACCTTGACCTTGGAGTTTGACCTACTTTTGAAAAACTTTAACTTTGGTCATAGCTTTTGAATGGCAAGTGATAAGGCTTCCATGTTTCACCTAATATGTATTTCTTGTGACACGGCCTTTCCATGGATACCAAAAGTTTTGACCTTGTGACCTTGACCTTGGAGATTGACCTACTTTTAAAAATAATAAATCTTGGCTATATCTCATGAACTATAGAGGCTACAAATGCGGACAGAACTCACTCGCAGACAGACGGAGACACCGACATTGACGATACACGAACTTACAGACACACACAGATAGAAATAAACATATCAACTACAAGTTTCTTCCTGAGATATACGTGTTAGGCATAAGCAACCAGTGTGTGAAGTTTGATCAATATCAAATCAATACTGTGCCGTCTAGCGAATCTCTTCGTGACCTTTGCATTTTACCTTAATAATTTGGGTTCTTTCTGTTGTCATAGGCACTTAGAGCATGAAGTTTGGTCAAGATCCGAACAAATAATGTGCAATCCAGACTGTATAAAAGATTTTAAACATTTCCAATATAAGGGTTGACCCCTGACCTTGCTGTTGCAAGGGGATACAAAAGCTGTTGACAAAAGAAATCATCTGGTGTGTGTATAGTTTGTCCGTCTGTCTATCTGTCACACTTGGATGTCACACCCTATAAAAGTGATTCCTGGGTGTCGCTATGTTTCGCATGCGACACATGCATTCCTTAGAATGATTTTTTTGTGTTGCCTGCGAAGCATAGCGACACTTAGGGATCACTTTGTACGTTGTCCGTCTGTCTGTCCGTTTGTCTGCCACACTTGGATGTCACACCCTATAAAAGTGATTCCTGAGTGTCGCTATGTTTCGCAAGCGATACATGCATTCCTTGGTATGATTTTTAAAATTAATCCTTTCCTATTTTCAGAGAGTGTGTACCCATGTCCAAAGACCAAATGTCCACCTGGTCGGCCCCTGATTTGACATTCCTGTGTAGGAGATGTTGCTTTACTGGGTCCTCATTCGATTGTGGCGCATCATTAAAAAGGTATACAACATAAATGAAGATAAGCTCATAATTTATTTAAAATATGAAAACGTATGAAATATAAACATGAACATATCATATATATAACATGTTAAACGTCTTCAAATTTGATAGCATAATTTAAGAACGGACATGCACGTTTCGGGTACTCAACCCTCGTCAGTGAATAGACAAATGTGTTTTGAATAAGAATTATGATAATTATAATATTATAAAATATAGAAAGAGAATAGAACTACTACACTTTGGTGATTTTGCATTTCATATGAGTCATAATTTAACAGTGCACAATATAACCCTCACTCTGAAGAAATAAGCCCGAAGTCCATCACAATTCAAATGCACAAAGTCGTTTTCGTCATAATCCTTGGGGAATTTAACCTTCGTCATAACAAAATTGTCTTTGCATGCCGTCTTAAGTTTCTTGTTGATGACTTTTCTTTGCTTGTTAAATCGCTCTCTGGTTAGTCCGGGGGCTTTTTCGAAGTTCCCTCTCTCGATAATCTCAGAAATAAAAACACGTTTGACTCCAGAACTGTACAATGTTGATATAATCTCCATTATGCTCTTGAAAATGTCACTTGGAATCGAAGTGTCACTAACATCATTTCCACCGATAACCATGAATACAACATCTGGAGAAAAGTCCAGTAGCTGACTAAACTTTCTCGAGTCTATGGCGTCACATGCTTTCATACCGCCTTGTCCAAAGAAACGTACAATGCCTGGTATCTTAAGATCAAAATTGCAATAACGTCCCAATCTCGATACATAGCTTGATCCAAAAATCGCTATCTTTGCCATTATATCGACTTTCTTTTAAAAAATGTTACTCATGATATCCCTTTATAAATACATTTTTAGATTTTTAATATGACTAGGCGGGGCTTATTTTCTCCTGGTCATCGGAAGAGTTTAATTCTGACAAGGTGATTAAGATATACAAAATTTTAGGTAATGAGTTTTTATTATAACTACTATACACTCATCTCTTAATCTATGTAACCTAAAATTTAATCGACTCGTCTTCAATTAGATACTCCCGGTCAAGCCACTTTGCTACGGCAATATCAAAGTTTTGTTAATAATGTGTTCGTTAATTTGTTGAATCCATTAATTGACATGGATAAATTCTTCACTTCAAAGATAAACGCGAGAGACCCGACACCGACTATTTATTTGGTTTTAATTAAGTTAAATTATGAGACGTTTAGACGTTTAATCATTATATGTTAATTGTGAAAGGACAACAATTAAGTATGAATGACTTGGGTTGGGCAAAAGACATAACTTCTGGGAAATGATATGAAAGATTTAGGCTCTCATACGAAGGTCTTCAAGGTCATATCATGGTTAAGGGTCCAGGTCATTGTGATAATTTCTGAAAGGTCAAGGACACCCAGGCATTAAAACTTTTGGTTTCAAAATTATTATGTTTGGGGAGCATCCATAAGTTTTACTGATTTTGTCTTTATTTTTCTTTGTTAGGATTTGCCATGCAAGAGAAGTGGGTACATCACACACGTTAAGATGGGCAGTATTATCCGAGAAGTACCTTTTAGAGACATATGAAGTTAGTGTACCAGACAGATCTGATTCGGAGTTTTCGGTGAAAGACACTGACAATGTGTCCGTAGATATCCTGAAGTTGTATCACCCTGTGATTTTGACGGAGGTTTTTCCCATTAAAACAATAGGTGATGGTAACTGTTTGTATAGGGCAGTGTCAAAGGCCCTCACAGGCTCACAGTCATACCATGTTTATCTTAGATTAATTACAGCTATAGAAATTTTGCAACATCCCGTCTACTACGACATTGAACATAGAAAATATGTAGATCTGATAAAAGACAACAGAATTGTATTGGGCACGTATGATGAAATTGTTAGTGACTCTATCAAAATCAACTCATATGCAAGCATGTCACATATTTATGCATTAAGTGCTGCTCTTTGTAAACTTTTAAGGTCTTACTATCCGCCTCAGCAATCTGCTGAATTTGTATCTCAGCCACATACAAGGAAAGTTGTAGGGAGAGGAGTCAATTCCTCCGAGTCACCAGCTACCACTATTATGTGGACCCAAATGGGCTTCAGTGGTTCAAGTTTTGTAGCAAATCACTTTGTCCCACTTGTCAAACAAACATCACAATGTCACGATGTTATAGACATAGAAAACACATCAAATGATGAATTTATAGAACTAGATATTTCTGATGTTGACAATGTTGATAATACAGGTTCTAATACTGACATAGGTGAAATTTCTGTTAAAGACACTTCACATTCAAATCATGATCATAATGCTTCAGATGCGTCAGCAACAGATTCGTCAGAACCACACGAACTTGCAAATGGTTGTCTTGACGGGGAATTCTTGAATGTCAATGATCTTATAGATTGTTTTAGTACATACAATTTTTCTGACGCACACGAAGCAATACCATCTGGTATTAAAAATGATGTGTACTTCATAGTTAAGAATGACAGAAACACAGAGAAACGTTCTCAGGGACTAAGAAGTTCATTTTCTGATGATTGTGGGGTGTGGAATGCTAATTCTGGTTCAACACCAAAAACTTACTACTTGAAATCTAGCTCTGGCTCTATTAAGAACATTTTTCGAAAGAATGGTTCCTTTTGTTATCAGAAAAAGGTTAACGGTAAGCGTACATACGTCCCCATTACTCCACAACCAGATCTTTCGGACATAATAGAATTGTCAAGACATTATACATGCTTAAAAGCTGATCAAAGTTACAAGAAAAGGGTTTCTTGGTTAGGATCAAGGGAATGTACAATAGCTATAGTAGAGTATCTTGGAAAGTTTCCAGGTCTAGTTCCTCATGGGAATTCTAAACGCAAGACAGAATATATCAGAACTCCCACTGACGTTATGGACGAAATGACAAACTTACTGAAGACGGACAAGCCAATGGACGTGTACAATAAATTGACATGCAAATACGATGAACTAAGTGGACCAAGCAGTAAACGACAGGTGTATGACAAAAAACAGACAGACCGCAAGAGAGAACGACGCAACAATGACGACAGACAGTACAATCGACGGAATATTGCAGACCACATACGTGAAATTGACTATTTGGTGGCAGAGGGAGACTCTATTGTGAAGTCAATAGTGAGGGACCAAGGTAAGGCACCTTGTTTGATTTTATATTCGGACGAACAGATCTCCGACATTAAGACTCTTTGTTGCTCTGGACAGACAATTTTAGGCATTGACAAGACATTCAACTTGTGTGACATGCACGTTACTGCAACGTGTTACAAACAGACATCCGTTACAAAGGACAGTACAAATGACGCGCCGATATTTCTAGGTCCCCTATACATACATGATAACAGTGACTTTGAGACATACAGCAATTTCTTCAATCATCTACGGACAAAACTGACAGACGTTGACAAAAGTAGACTAGTTTTTGGATCCGATGAAGAGCAGGCAATGGTCAATTCTATAATGTCAGCTTTCCCAGATTCTGGTCATATACTTTGTAAGAGACATCTGTATCAAAACACAAAACAAAAGTTGTTAGATGACTGTGTCGACAAGCAGGACAGACAGGTGATATTGGACAGTATTTTTGGTAAAGAAGGACTGATAAATGCAGACGACAGTGTTTGCTTTGACGAAATGTCTGCCGACATAGAAGACAGAGCCAGAGAATTGTCAGGGAAGTTCACGAGGTATTTCCAAAATAAATTAAAGAAAAATCTTAAGGAAAAGGTTCACAAACCCATTTTGGCAGGTCTGGTAGACAAAGCATGGACAAATAATAACTGTGAATCGCTTAATCATGTATTAAAGCAAGCAGTTGATTGGAAATCAAAACCCCTCTTAGACCTCGTGAACAAACTGACAATTCTCATTGACACCCAGTTTAAGGACCTTAAAAAAGCGCTTGTGGGCACAGGTCAGTTCAGATTAGCCAGTACACATGAACACTTTTCAGTTAAGAGGACAGTGTGGGTTTCAAAGACAAATGAAGAGAGGAGTAGACTATACAGACGTTTTAGACTCTACATTCCAAAAGACAAAAAGACAGTGACTTCTACTGATGGTAAACTGACAATTGTGAAACCAAGAACACTAGGTAAAAAAGTGGGCCAGAAAAAAAGAAAAAGAAATGAAAAAACTTTTACACAGAAAAAAGCAAGATCTGATTAAATCTACTAATAAATTGTTTTGACGCACAAGTCTGTTATATACGAAAGGATGCTCGCTGTTTCTCATTGTCGTGAAACTTGAAAATTCAAGCAAGGCAGCATACCAATTGTATATAACGACGTTCAAGGCCTTAATATCTCATTAGACGATATATATATCATGATATATTTAAATCCACACTTAAGGCCACTTTTTAAACTGGTGTTCTTAAATATTTTCAGAGGATCCCATGTACCTTCAATAACTTTCACTAGATGGATTGATATGTACATGAAATTTTTTTTTTTTTAATTCTACATTGCAAGTGTTGATATCCATTGAAGTAAGATTTGAGTGTAAAAATTCTCCAACTACCGATATTTATACATCACTTCAGTTTTACAAGGATATATACATGTACTAGTGTAATTATTCACCGATGAAAATTTGTGTTTTGAACCTGTTTCATTTTGAATATTTGCTGTAACATCATACAGTAAAATATATAACTCGGTGATTTATTAAAGTGAATCAATCTTTATTGGACTTTGTGCAGATAATGTAACATTAATTTATTTGTGTTGATGAGTGTATGATGTGTCTGTGTGTGTTAAATTATTAAAGTATATATGTACGTGTTGTTAAAGAGATATTGATTTGGATGATGAAGATAGTCAGTATTTCAACATTGTATGAGTGAAATTGTGACAGTAATGTCAGTCTTTGAATACTTTCATACTTTGTATCTGAAAATAAATCTGAGGTACAAACAAGCAACTTTATATCTTTTTTATTATCTATTCATAATTCATTATGTTCAGTAGAATTGACATCTGACGCAGAAATGCTCACCAGTAAGCTGTATCTGCATAAGATCAAAGGTCAAGGTCACAGATTGAAAAAAAGGTCAAAATCCTTGTATACAGCATTTGAAGAGCAGTTTTCATCGAATCTTAACCAAACATGATACACTGAGTGCTTATGACAAGAGGAATAAACTTATTGATTTGCAAAGTCATAGGTCAATGTCACATATTGGGAAAGGTCAAAATCATTGTATACAGCTAGCCTAGAGGGTGTAGTTTTGATTGAATCTAGATAAAACTTTATAAACTGATTGTTCATGACAAGAGGAAGGACCCTATTGATGTTCAAGGTCAAAGGTCAAGGCCACAGATGGGAAACAATTAAAATCCTTGTATGCAGCCTAGTAGGCTACAGTGTGCATTTTTGATTTGATCTTAAGTTAACAAAACTTCATACATATATTTCTTAATTATGATTGGAGGATAAACCTTATTGATTTTCCTTGTATACAGCCTACAAGGCAAACTGTTTTTTATGTCGTACGAGAGATGCTACGCTTTGCGCTTAGGTTTAATTTCTATTTTAAATTTTGGGAGAGGATAGTTGCCGTACTGCTTGAGCAGGCAGAACATGTACAGCTCTTTACGAAAATGGTCCTTTCTCAGCTCCATCCCCCTCCCCTTAAACCTAACTAAATTAACTTCTTATTATCGTTTTATACATTATACAAAAAATAACAAAATTACAATTAAAATATATTTCACTATCAAATATGAAATATGCAAGTCTAACAATCGTCTGTTCAAAACATTGTAATGTATACTTCCTCTTTCTTACTTTTCTCTCTATTTCGATTCACTGCTGTCAAGAAGAGTTTTCTCGCTTACTCAATTAAAAATGAAAAAAAATGCATGGGGGGGGGGGGTAATCTACGGAAATGATAATAATAAATCAAATTCATATTCATTATGATTTTGGCTATAACCATTCCATGATTTCTATTTACTTCTGTCAAGAAGAGTTGCTCGCTTGCTCATTTAGTAAAGACAAAATGCATCGTGGAAGGGTGGAGGAGGGGGTGGAAAGGGGGCCCAAAGGGGGGGGGGGTTAATGTACGGAAATAATCGAAATCTATATGCATTTCGGCTGTAGACTATAATCACTGGCTGAAGCCTTCAAATTAATCAATTCACTGCTGTCAAGATGAGTTGCCTCGCTTGCTCAATAAGACAGAGGAAATTCAAACTAGGGAATAGGATATAAAGATTTCTCCGTAAAAAAAATTAAACAGACCAATGAATTTGAGTATTTTTCTCAAATTTCTAGTAATATATGCCATGTACAAGATTGTAGAAGGGGCATTTCGGGGGCATTTCGGTAAATTAGCAAGGCATTTCGGTAAATACAGGGCATTTCGGTAAATCGTATTACCCCTAAAAATACGCTTTTCCTACTTTCCACACGGAAGAGCGCTTCCAAGGGAGGTTATAAAATCCGATATTTTGTCGTTTTTTTCTTTCCGTATTTCCTTTCTTAGAGTTGAATACCCACCTTTTTTATTTCTTGAATATTTGTAGCACTATCAGAGCTTCTTGAAATACTGTCTTTCATTGTTTGTACTATATGGCAAGTTTGTGATTTTTGTTACCAAAAAATACGGCTTTTTGGGGAAAATCCCCTTCAAATTACAGGTTTATACACCCATATATGACATATGACCAATGTGATTCTTCTATTATGCATTGGTATATATTTCATAGGCAAAACCTGAAGCAATCATTATGAAAATAAGTATATCCTACACGAGAAACGATAGGAAATAATGTTCAAAAGCAATCTGCTGACTTTTTTCATAAATTGACAATACAGATGCCGTTTCCATGGATACATGAGAAATATTTGAATTATCCTTTATGTTTTTAATATTGTTTTATCATTTTGATTTATGTTATTTTTGTTTTTTTCTAATTTGAAAACATGCGTTTCCAGCAAATTTTGGTCCTTACAGAGAATGGCTTTTAAATTCTGTTGCAATTCTAAAATTTTACGTACATGGATAAATGTCTGGCGAGCGGTAGCGAGCCAGGAAATATTTTTAGCAAACTATTGACTTATCAGAAAATACTTTCTAAACCCTCTATCAATAACAAGTACATGTAATAATATTCTATATAGTTTGAGTTAAATGTCTTCATGTACATTGATAAAGTAATATGCATAAAGGATGGATCAGAATAGCTTAATTATTCAGAAAGTCTATAAAGAACTGGCGAGCGGTAGCGAGCCAAAGAAAATTTTGAAAATTGACCGAAAAATTGTAGATTTATGGTACAAAATGTTGCTATTTTAAACAATGTTTATGCATTCTGTGATTGAAAAGTGTGGGGGGGATGTGCCCCCTTCTCCTACGCCCTTGGAAAAGATACTTATAGCTTCTGACTTTAACTTCACTTACAGATATATAGACGATGTGCTGTCCATCAATAATATCCAAAATCCGCGGATTACTTTAGCAGAATCTATCCGTCGGAACTTGAAGTCAAAGAAACTATAGAGACAAATAATTCAGCATCCTATTTAGGCATACACTGATGGTCACGTGAACAACTCACTCTATGACAAACGTGACGACTTCAGTTTCAGCATCACAAACTTCCCTTTTCTGAGTAGCAGCATCTCTTCATCGCCTGCTTATGGCGTGTTCATATCCCAATTGATACGTTATACCAGAGCAAGTAGCCAATGTACAGATTTTGTTCTTCTTTCAGATAAGCTTCTCAGTCATGGATACATTTGTGATCGACTAACATCGTCACTTAGGAAGTTCAAGTTCTACGGTCGATACCGGGAAGTCGTCATACACTATGATGTCTCATTGTCAAGAATGGTGAATGATATTCTGTCTGAAACGTGCATGTCTGGTCCATGCTGTAAATTTATCAGGTTTTAAATGATGCTATTGAATATAAAGACGTTTAACATTAGACCATTTGAACCATCCAACCGCAGACTATACTTGTATCTTCCGAAATGGAAGTAACGTGATATTTCTGCCGAATTGAAGCGACGGGTGTTGCATGCAAGCAAGATATGCTGACTCTTACTGGGCACCTGGTCTCACTCCTAATCAGGAGTTCGCTTCTTTTCATGTGGTGGAGGTTTTTGTTTGTTTGCTTTGGTTCCTGTTTGTCCTGATTTTGTATGCCTTCGGTTAGTGATTTCCTGATTTATCGATTTTGTACTGTGTTTTGTGATATGGTCATTGTCCATATTTGTCATTTGTTTCCATGTGGTTTTGTGTAACTTGTTCCTCCATTCTTGACCTCGATATCATAATTGTTAAAAGAGAAATCAAAACAAGGGTACAAGATAAAAGTAATGACTTTAGCTTCAATAAAGAAAATTCTCTTGGCTTGATTGTGATGTTCCCAGATTTCCATCAACGGCATTTACATTTTATGCTAAAGCGTTCTTTCGTGTTTCGGACATTCCGGATAAAAATTAATTTAAAAAAATGAAGCTAAGGATTTCGATCAATGAATGAAAGTCAAACATAAAACCCGAAATCAGATTCCAAAATTCACAATCAAAAGGCTCACAAATTCTTGAACAAACTAAACATAAAACAGAACTGTCCCACGAGAAAAGACATAGGACAAACAGACGGAGACAATATCACAGCTCCATAGAAACAGGAAGGACAACTTAATCCAATAAACAATCTCCAGAGTCCAGAGCAAGTACGGAATGCATTGCAGGTGAAGCCGTGCCAAATAGTACCACTTAAACATACCCAATAATACCAAGTGTTACAACTCTTTACCTTCTCGAAGAAAATTTCAATTTCTAATGCACAAGACACGTGTTTTGGATAGAAAATCCTCATCAGTGATGCTTCCAAAACAATTCAATAAAGAAATAAGATAGATTCCATCTATACAAAAGCCTACCAAACATAACAAACACTAGTGGAATCTGCTATTACAAAATAGAGACACAGCGAATACCGAGGACCGTCACACTGAAAAGCAGCAAAAAAAAAAAATATTTTCACAACTAATAATACAATCAACTTAAACATCACTCAAAACCAAATTCAAGAATCAAATCATATATATGAAAAATTATGGTATAATGATAGGATTAAAATTGATAATAAATGCATTTTCTATGCAGAATGGTTTTCGAAAGGTATCAGATACATTTATGACTTTTTTGATTCATACGGAGATTTAATTACATACGATACTTTTTGTGTGAATTTTCAATTCAAGCCGCCCATCACTCTGTTCTATGGAATAAAAAATTGCATAATACAAACATGGCCTTTCTTGAAGAATAGACAAAATGTTATTCTTCCTAATTTCATGTATCATTTGAAACTGATCTTTAAGAATAAGAATCTAAAGCCATCTGTATATGACATGTTTTTAAAAGGATTGAAATATGTAAAGAAGGACATCTTTTATGATAAGTGGAGCTTGGAAATGAATATTGATATTAATGAACAAAATAAAACTACAATTAATAGAATTCCCTTTAATGTGACATCAGATACCAAGATCAGATGGTTTCAGTATAAAATAATACACAGAACACTAACTACAAATATCTTGCTATTTAAACTTAATATATCTAACACTGATCAGTGTACATTTTGTAGAGCTCAGCGTGAAACAATATTACATCTGATGTATGAATGTGACTTTGTACAAACTTTTTGGATAGATTTTAAGACTTTCTTAGACCGACTCACAGATTCAATACATTCTTTTAACATGTGTGACATATTGCTTGGAAAACTTAACTTACCGAAGAATTCTATAGTAAACTTACTTATTTTACTAGGAAAATATTTCATTTATAAACAAAAAATCAAAAACTGTATACCTACTTTTGTAGCATTTAAGAGAGAAATTAAAGCATACTATGATGTTGAAAAGTATATTTACAAAGCGAATAACAAATTAAATTATTTCACGGAAAAATGGAGTATGTTTATGGAATAGCCTGACTTCTAAAGCCAAAGGGTTTATTTGTAATCCGCTTCTTAAAAAATTAATAATCTTAAGAATTATCTTCCTTATCTGCACTTTTTTCTTTCTTTTTTCCTTTTTTTTTCAACCCTCACAAATATATTGAAAACTTAAATGTTTTGAGATATACATCTTTGATATAAAATCTACTATATCATTCATTTGTAATCATGTTGATACTTTCCTAGAGCACACAATTTTGTAAAAGTGAGTGAATGCGAGAGTGAAAGAGGCCAAAAAAAAAAAAAAAATTCAAAATCAGCAACTAACGTATATATGATTGCTTATTTATATCTGATTCTGAATGGAAAAAAAAAAAAAAAAAAAAAAAAAAAAAACAATCAACTTAAACATTCTACAAAGAAGCAAAAGTTAATCCCCAATTGAGATGAGATCAGGTGCCCGGGAATAGTAAGCATCTCCCGTTTGCTAGAAACACCCGTCACTTAGGCCTTGCAGAAAAGAAAGTCGTATCCCGGACATTTGCTAAATCCGAAGTTCTGGGTGGTTCTTCGCTTTCACAAGCTAGTAAAGACTTTCTGGAAATTTTACAAAATTATTGTTAACTTCTTTTGAAATTCTGATCCATTCAAGCAACAGAGTATATCACTTTGGGTATTTCAGATCCTGCATTTTATGGTGACATAATTCACAAAATAAGGAGGATCAAAGGTAGACAGTAATACCATCGAAATTGTGTTAGATTCAACAAACGCCTTTTATATCGTGGATATGATCCTTCTATCACCAGACGGACAATTGACTTGGTACCGGACCAATCTACAGCTTTGAACCAGCGTATTCTTAAGAATTGCACTCTGACTGACTGTGACGACAAGGACTCAAAGACGAGCCATGCCCAAACCTCATTAGAGAAGACAAAGGCCCCGACCATCTGTCCTCTCTGAATCTTTGTCGGACTCCTCGGTTGTTTCTCATGCATGAGCTCTTTACAGCCGGCAGAGCACGGACTGTATTTCGTATGTCTTCTGTTTCTTATATCATTTTACATATACATCTGTGTGTTTCTTGGGCGTCATCATGTCTGTTTGTATGTTCATCTTACAGTGATGTTATTTTACACCACTATTGTGCGTTCTTTGAGACCTCTGGGTAATCGGAAAAGTGGGAAGGTTGTGCGCACGTAATCCGGATAACCACACCGTCTGCTACTAGCGTGGCAGATGGCCGTCCTTAGTCGACACCGATTGCCCATTTGTCTCGTTGGTTTATGTGTGGTCTTTCATGTTTCATGTTTCTATGGTGTGAAGGGGTCTCGTTGGTTTATATGTGGACTTTTTGTTTCATGTTTCTATGTGTGAGTTGGTGGTCCTTGTCCCTTTTGCGTCTCTTTCGGCGGGTGTATTTTCTGTGTTTTGCATTGGGTGCTTTGGAATTTTGCTGTGGGTGCTGCAGCCGGATCTTGTTGGAGTTCCCCTCCTTTCTTTTATTTAAGATATCAACATGGAAGACAACGAGATGTTATAATGTGTAATATTTCAATTGTATAGTTCAAAACATTTTTGCAGTGGCAAAGTCAGTCGCTCACAAATGTACCCTTGGTTCAGTAGAGTTTTTTTTTCTGTTAGTCCCCTTGCCTCCAGAACAAAGTCGTTGTAGTTTGAGCTTGCTCTGGAATAGCGTACGTATCAATTGCAATATGAATACACCATAGGCATGCAGGGGACGAAAGAAGGGTTACTACTTATGAAAGGGAAATTTGTAATTTTGAAGTTGAAGTTTTTCAAAATTTTTCATAATTTCAAATCATTCCATAAGCTGCAAATACTGAATATTTTTGATAGAAAGTCCGTAAATCTGAATGTATTTCCCCGTCTCTAGGGGAAAGGGTTTGTCACTTCATCTTCCTATATCTCTTTGGTTTATGAAAAATTTTGTATGAATTTTTCACAGAAGAAAAGAATAAAGTTCAAAGGTTCAAATAATGTGAATTTTGTCACTAAAGTTTAAGATTTTCAGTAAGAACAGGTGAAGGTGGCGATAATAACCTTCTTTCAAACGTGGCCAAACCCTCTAGTATACAAATCTCCAGTAAACAAGAATCGATCATGAAAATAGGACGAAATGTGTATCGATGATTCTTACTCTTCCTGTCCCAAATTTCATGGAGAAATAAAGATTTTAGAGGCAAAAAAAAATGTTGAAAAAGTGGCGATAACATTTGCCCGACCAGTAGGCATTACTTTGCATTCATTTTACAGTAACTTGATTATAAACAAAATGAGACGGATCAAAGGTAGAGCAGACTTCAATTGACTCGGTAAAAATAACCATCAATCGCCTCTTTTACCAATGATACAAGTTCATCACAATTTTGATGAAACTGATTCTGGTTGAGAAATTTTGGAATATACTAGTAGTACATAGAAATTATAATGACAAATTATGTGTATTATATACTCCAGTATCCGATCGCTGCAAATTGCTGCAACTGACCCTACTTTTTCTCCACTGGATTTTGCTTTTAAAAGCCAATATTGAGCAAGGCAGATGAGGTAAACTTGTATAATGAATGTATATTTGATCAAACTTTCAAAACAGAACTTTGACCTATTTTTCTTCTCCAGTGATTTGCCTTTTTTAAGTTTATAAATGCTACATGTACCAAACTTGCATATCAATATATCTTTGATCAAACTTTCAGAAAATAAACCTTGACCTTTTTCTTCCACTTGAGTGATTTTGCTTTTACAGCTGATATTGAGCAAAGTATAAGTGCTGCATGTATCAACTTACATGTACATGTTGGAATGTATGTTTGATCATTCTGTTATGAATTGACCATGACCTTTCGCAATCTAGCTGTACAAATGCAAGCCAGTGTGCAGAATGTATATTTTGTAGAACCATAACAAGACTATGCTTTTCACAACAGTGACCTTTTTATACGTCTATCCATCTGTCAGAGGTCATGTTTTCCAGACTTTCAAGATATTGGATTGAAACTTGGCATATGACTTGGATATCAAGTGGCTTAAGATCCAATTAAAGTTTTGAAAAAATTGACCTATTTTAGCAGAGTTATGGCCCTTGAACATAGAGCAATTTTACAGTTTTCTGTCCTTTTTGGCAGCCTTTGCAGCTATTGTATTGAAACTTGGTATATTGCCTTCAGAATGAATAATTACAGATCCAGTTCAAGACTTGGAACATTTGACCTATTTTTAGCAGAGTTATGGCCCTTGAACTTAGAAAAATTCAACACTTTCACAGTTTTCTTGACTTTTTTCTGCAGCCTTAACAGCTATGGAATTGAACTTGGTTCACACCTTCATAATAATGAATTTCAGATCAAATTTTAGTTGCAATCAAATGATTTATTTTTTTCCAAGTAATGGACCTTGAATTGAAAATGGCTGTCAGCCCTAGGAACTTCAAATTTATCATGTGGGTAGACTTTAAACAAAGAACCTAATATTTTTTAAGGTCAGGGGTCAAAGGTCAAGGTCACTTTGTGGCATAAAATAGTAGGATTTTTGGAGAAATTTTTATTTTGCAAATTCATTAAAATACTATTTTTGATTAATAATTTTTCAATTTTTGTACACCTAAAGAAGAACACACGTTCTTTCATATTTCTTGAAAGTTTTCTTCTTTTTTTTTTGGTCTCATAATTCAGAAATTATGTGTAAAGGTCAAGTATTTTTGGACTAAAACTGGCATAATTGCATTCACAAAATCATTTATTATTTACAGGCCTTTCTTGCTGCATTTGCGCTATTTTTCCTACATGTACTGACCCTCAAATCAACCAGTGTTTTTTCTCCCCGATAAATATCCATATATCCTAATTTAAATCTATATATGTAAAAACTTCTTCAGTTATCATCTGGAATCCATATTTGAAGTGTTACTTCTATTTATAACAGTTTATCTTGATCTTTGACCCATTGAACCCAAAGTACCCAAGTTTGGTTCCAATACTAAGATAAAATTGTTTCTTGAGTTATCATCTAAAACTAAAAATGTGACCGAATGACAGATGAACTGAAGTCTGACAAAGTGAACTCTTTACATCTTTGCCGTCATTTCATAATCGCTTTATTCTCTATGAATGATAGAATAATTATAATGACTTAATGATAATAAATAATCATAAAAGATTTAAGAATCATGAACTATTGCACAAATTAAATAAAATCACATCTATAATCATTTCTTACTTATTGATATATCACAGCTATTAGCTTTAGGATTGATTTTTCTCTGTGTAAACATTAGTTAGGACTTTGTCTAGTCTATTTATAAATAAATCCACTTCGTCCTTTCTCATTCCTATAGAAGCCGCTGCAGTTAAGTAAGAGGATGGATAGCTGTTGCTATGGGAACCAAAGTTCTTCATTTTCAAACCACAAATTTCTGTCACCTTTCCACTTTTTGCCACAACCCTAAATGATATAAAAAAAATCTTGGATAGAGAAGAGGAAAACATTAAAGTGCAAGAAACATAACTCAATTCTATTAGTTACTTTAGATATACATGTATCATTTAGTACATTGAAACACAACAAAGTTTAAAAAAATAATTTGATTTTTCCTCCATATATACCACCGTTCTGACATAATTATGCATCATAAATTGATATACACCTCCTATATGATGGTTTTTTTTGTGCAAAAGAGGTATTCTGTATCTCAACATGAATATATTCAAATTCCCCTGTTTACATTGAAAAGACACAATTTGGACAAAATGTTAACAATGTTATGAAAGAAAGCACTCAGCTACAGCACCCAGAGCAAAACTCCAAAACACCCAATAACAAAAACACGGAGCAGACACACACAGAAAGAGACGCAAAAGGGAAAAGGAAAGACGATCAAGGATAACTTCATATTTAAAACATCAAGTTTAGGAGATAATTTTCTAGAATTTCCCATCTTGAAATTAGAATTTTTCAGGACAGCCCTTCTAGTCAGCTACTTTGATAAATTTAAGAATCAAAAGCATCCAGACAGTTAGAATGTGACTGCCAGTAGTGACCTTGACCTTGGAAATAAACTGTTGTCATCCTATCAACATTTGCAACACACTTGAAAAGTATGAAAATAACTTCTAAGTGAACTGTGACCCCTAGAGAGTTCACATAGATTTTCTAGAACATGCATTCAAATATTGACCCTGACCTTTGACCTTGTAAATCAGTAAATTTATATTGTCCTCTCACCATGGGGAACACACATGCCAACTTTGATGAATATCAGATGTAATATGTGACATCTAATACATTGTATGTCCCAAATTTTTCTTATTTTTGCCAGGAATGACCTTCACCTATGACTCCTGACCTTGTAAATATATAGGCATTGTCCCCTGACCATGGTTAACTCACATTTCAAAATTGATGTAACACATTCACACACACGCACCACACATTGTGGCATTACAAAGCTGAGATAATTGATGCAGTCAATATTTGTTGTATTGTTATTACTTCAATAAAACACTGCTAAAGATATATGGCTGGATTGCAAAGTAAGCTTTTGTAAGTTAAAAAAGTTATTGCATGCCCATGTGTTTGGATCTATATTGCTCAAATTAATAATTGAAGTACAATGTTCCTTTTATACCTTAAGACTAAAATTGTATTAATAATTGTTGAAGGTCAAGGTCACAAGGTTAAAGGTCACGGTATCAAATAAAAGCTCATGTCACAAGGAATACATGTAAAATATCAAAGCCCTATAACTTGCTAATAGAGACATCCCAAAAGTTTTTTTTTCAGTTGGTCAAAGTCCAAGGTCAAGGTCACTAGCTCAAATATTACGATAGAAATACATGTATAAAGGTCTCTTCATGGGCAATGTACCTGTATAGTATCATGCTTCTACTGTTCCTTTGATTTTGATTCAACTAGATACTTTAAGTAAAATCTTTATCTAGGTAAAATTCCAATGTCAAGTTCACTAAGTCCAATTTTACAGCAGAAATTGAAAGGTCTCCCCATTGGCAGCCTTCCTGTATAGTATCATTTTTCTTAGATTTTTGCTACAACCAGAAACTTTAATCAAGATCTATACCTAGGTCAAAGTCCAAGGTTAAGGTCACTAGGTTCAATGTTATTGAAAAAATTGAAAGGTCTTGTCATGGGCTACCTACAAGTATAGTATCATGTTTCTACTGCATATAGTTCCTTAGATTCTGCTTCAACCAGAAACTTTAATCAAAATCTTTAAGAAGGGCAAAGGTCAAGGTCAAGGTCACTGTGTCAAATGTTACGAAATTGAAAGGTCTCTTCATGGCAACATCCCTGTATTGTATCATGTTTCTACTACATATAAGTTTCTTAGATTTTGCTTCAACAAGAAACCTAAACCAAATTGTTGATGAAAGACAGACAGACAGAAGGATGGACAATGAACAGAGATCCTCAGTCTACAGACCGGAATGGCTTTGCAATCTGGCCAAAAAGGAAAATATATGTAAATGTATATCACAGCTACAGAATTCACATGATATTTAACAATCTCTTAGAAAAATGTTCACAAAATACATTGAAAGCCACTCACCTAGTACCAGATACCAGTCTAGTGAAGAGTTTGGATCCCACCTCTGTGACTTGGCTGACATCTGACATCATGTCCAATTTAGACAAAGACAGTGCTATAATATACACATGTCAAACAATTCAAACAATGAAGCTTCAGCAATAAGGAAGATTGTTTTTTTTTTAAAATATCAACTTGAGAAGACAAAAATTCCATGCTCATTTGAGTTTTTTTCACTTTAAAACATACATTCCACCTATGTTTTTTTTTCAAATTGTGTTTATGTAATATATGATATATTTTCAAAATGCAAGACTTTCCATGTGAAAAGTTATTACAAATCATCTACCCATTGATATGCCATTGTGTTTTGTATCCAAGAGTTTTTCACCAAACATTGCTGCTGTTTCTGCCAACTTTTCAGCCATATACTGGTAGTTAGCTTTCCTTTGTTGTAGTAACTCCTTATATCCCTTCACTCCCATACTTAGCAGGGTAATAAACAAATCCATAGAAGGCGACCCAGAGGCACGGCCTGAGAAATGTTTTACAAGTTATCAGACATTATCCTTTGTGTAATACAGTGTCTTGTATAATTCTCACTTCAAAAAATATCAGAAGCATTATTTCATAATTTCAGTGCCATCTAAAGAATATCTGAACAAATTATGATGTGCATGGCCACATAACTTTTAAAGACAAAATAAATGAAAGAGAAACAAAAATATACATGCCTCCAAATACAGTAAATATAGTACTTGTACTTGTTACAGGTGGATTGTTTAGGTATAAACTATATATTCATGGACAGATGAAAACATAAATAACATATATTGTAGGAGAGAACTGAACTCCCTTCTCAAACTTAACAAAAGTTAGACGAGTAGAACATACGCTCACCTGGGTAACATTTACTGACATTGTCAATAAGACTCTCATCAAATCCAGCTATAATGGACCCTCCTACGGGGACTAGGAAATTCTTATCAGTGCTCTGTACAAACAAATCAAGCCTGGTCTTGGACCCCTGAACAAAATAGTGAGACAATGCTATAAATAAGCAAAACAAAAATATAGTGTTTATCTAATTTGCTCAGTTAAGAAATGTTGATGACATTGACATGATTTTACCTGAACTCTATTAAGAAGTAGATCTATACTAGTTTATATTTTTTGTTATTTTGCATTCGCATTAACTCTGAAATTGAATAAAGCTATGATGGCAGAAAGGTAAGAATACTCTCTGACCTTGACTTAAACCATACATAGAGGGTAAACAAGGATATTACAAAATCCATATGTGACCTTGACCTTTGACAGTGAAAATTAATAGGATTCTTCCTTTCATAAAAATCAATAAGTTGATCATTTTATGCTGAAAACTGTGCCCTCTAGAGTGTACAAAATAATTTTTGTCAATTTCAGTCTGTAACCTTGACAATGAAAATTAATAAGTTTCTTTCTTACATAAAAGTCAATAATTATACATTATTAATCTGTGAAGTTCTGTTGAAAAGTGTAACTTCTAATAAGTAAACAAGATTTCTTATGAAATCCAATCTGTAATCTTTAACTTTGACAATCAATCATTTGCAATGAGAGTATTAAGTATGACCAAACCAATTTTACATGTGCCTTCTATGTTGTAAATCTGTACATGTATACTTCCCTGAAACATTGATGAGACGATAAAACAAGGAAATAAACACTGATCTTTGCACTCCTCAGTGACCATAGTATATATCTACAGGTGGCAATGAAAAAATAATGTGCCATCTGTAATCCCAACCCATGCTGATCATTTATTGTATATGTATATACATGTATGTAATGATAAGCACAAAAAGGGTGCAAGTGACGAAGACACTAAGGGACATATACTCAAATGTCTAAATCACTACGACTTCTTTATAAAGAGTTAACACCAACAATCACATTAAAAATAATGAAAATAAAGAGCATGTTGGGAAAATTGAACCTTATACATAAATGACGGGCAAAGAATTGATGAAGCCAAAACATGGATGTAAATTGCAAGTAAAGCAGACAAAGAATAAATAGGAAACGTTATAAACCCAGTAAGACTGAAGTTACATGATGGCTAGCAAAGGAATAAGTAAGGGAATGGAGAAAATAGACAGCAAGAAAAATAATAAATTTGTGTATATATTATTAGTTATATTTCATATTTTTCATACTTGCTGTACTAGATGTGTACACTTGCTGCATTGCAGACCATATGCATTATTGACAAGTTGAGGCACGTCTTTTTCCTTACATATTGCACCAACTTCTTCTAACCTGCCAAAAAAAAATATTAATAGAAATATTCTGAAAATTATATGTTACTGGTAGATAATTTCAGACAACATACATATACTTCTTTACATTCCCCTTAAAAAACTTAAAGATTAATGCAGAATTTATCTATATCAACCCACATTAGGAAGATATACAGTGTGGAAAATCACAATTAACCAATATATAAAGTTACAGCATAAGTATAAATAAAGTAATCTTTTCCGTTTATTTTGAAAGTTTTCAGTAATACGGAGGATCGCCAATACTTCTAACCAACATTATACGGATGATTTTGCACACTTTTTGATTGTGCACCATTGCCTTGGCATCATCACATTACTTGGGCAGAAAAGTTCCCCAAGTTTTAAAAAATGGTTTATGTAGGTGACTAAATGCAAATCAGAACGGAAATGCTGTAGTTGCAATCTTGCGTATTCACACCAGTGATATCTTACCTGTCGGGAGTTCTTGGGGCAAAACAACTTGTAGTGGTCAGTACACACAGAATATTCTCTGCTCCTAACTCAGCTATTTTATCTTCAATAGCCTCTACATCTGTCCGCAGCTCATCTCCCTCTATCTTATTTTCAATTACCACTGCCTCTAAACCTGTCGATAATCTATATATTACTATGTATAAAAGGCTCAGGATCATCAAATCTAAGAATTATAAATATTATTGACATCTAATATATTATACTAAGTGTTATAACAAGACATTGAATTTCACTATTCAAGATCTCATATCTTGTAACATTCATATATGATGTTCTTAGAAAAAAAAGTTCTGAAACTGTAACATCATAGTGGAATTTGTAATTACAATAGATGACTGTATTAAACCTTGATATTATATGCACAGACACTAGACATCACATCATTTGGCAAAATTTTGAATTGTGATATCATATTTGATTGCACTGACTTTATGCATCGCCCAAAAAAATCTACTACATGTATCTCTTTAAAACAAGATAATTCTTGAATTCCATAAAAATCTTGCTATGAAAAGATCTGGTATGGATTCTGTAAACATGGTTATTTTTGCGGGGTTGGGGGGAAGGGAAATTTCGCAATATTAACATCAAGACTTTTCGCGTGGGGGAAATATTCACGATAAGATGTCTTTCCCATTGTTAAAACGCAACAGGGATATTTTCGTATCGGGAAATTTTCACGAAATCCCTCTATTCGCGAAAAACATGAAAATTACCCCCACACAAAAAAATTCCACGTTTATAGTATCTGTTGGGATCTGCTTATATTTTTTCATATCAATCGAAGCAAAATCTGAAAATATCAAGTGTACTCAACCCACTGTAGTAGACATGAAAAGTTCCACAATTTACAAGATCGCATGTCATCTTCACTTCATAAAACATAGGTAATCACAGATTACGAAGCTCACCTCGCGGCAGCAAAATTCAGTTCAATCATATTTCTTAGTACATGTATATTGGCTTTTAAAGGCAAAATCATTCAAGTGTAAAAAGTCATTTTATGAAAGTTTTATCAAAGATACATCCAATATGCAAGTTTGGTACATGCAGCACTTATACTTTGCTCAATATTGGCTTTTAAAGGCAAAATCACTCAAACGGAAAAAGAAGGTCAAGGTCATTTTATGAAAGTTTGATCAAAGATACATCCAATATGCAAGTTTGGTACATGTACCACTTATACTTTGCTCAATATTGGCTTTTAAAAGCAAAATCACTCAAACGGAAAAAGTAGGTCAAGGTCATTTTATGAAAGTTTGATCAAAGATACATCTAATATGCAAGTTTGGTACATGTAGCACTTATTGTGCAAGTTTGGTTACTTTAGCATCAGTACTTTGTCAGATACTGGGCTATCCCAAACTTCTTAACCAAGTCACTCAAGCGGAAAATGTAGGTCAGATGCTGCATCCGATGCATGGGTCCATCTCGGCAACCAAAGATGAATCACTTGTGCAAGTTTGGTTACTGTAGCATCAGCACTTTGTCAGATACTGAGCTACCCCAAACTTCTTAACCAAGCCACTCTGAGCTACCCCAAACTTCTTAACCAAGTCACTCAAGTGGAAAATGTAGGTCAGATGCTGCATCCGATGCATGGGTCCATTTCGGCATCCAAAGATGAATCACTTGTGCAAGTTTGGTTACTGTAGCATCAGTACTTTGCCAAATACTGAGCTACCCCAAACTTCTTAACCGGACGCGGACGTGCGGGGGTATAGCATAAGCTCACTCAACTTCATTGAGTTGAGCTAAAAATTAAACAAGATGGGTAGCATAACGGGAAATAAAGATTTTTACTGACCTGCAGTGGATATGGATTTCAGACAGGACTTTTGATCTATTCTTGGCCATATAACAAATCTGGCTGTAGGTCTCTTTTGTTTCAAGGTCAACATGCACAATGTCAAACACATTCCTGTTGCCATGGGAACAACAAAGCACTTTTTCACCAGAGTTATACCTGAAATACATGTATGAATTTATATAAAATAAATCAACAAGGAATATAGTATTTACATCAAGCTTTATTACTGAGATATAAATAATTACAGACGTATTGGTCAAAACAAAGAATTCTTTTTTATGTAGTCAAAGACAACTCCCTAAAGCAGAAATACACAACCAGACTTGTCAGAATGACAACATAGCTCGCCGGTGGCAACCATATGTAAATTGCAACAACAACAATAAATAACTCCTCTGATTAAAAAGTCCCAGTGCCAATAAAGTTTACTTAAATCAGTAAACTTATTCCATAAATTAGCCCTGTAATCAAATTATTATTACTAAATATCAAAGCCCTATCACTTACCATTCAAAAAATATGGCCCAAGTTAAAGTTTTTGAAAAGTAGGTAAAATTTCAAGGTCAAGGTAACTAGGTCAAAATTTATGGTACGGCATGAAAGGTCTTATCACAAGGAATGCACATGTGAAATATCAAAGCCCTATCACTTACCAATCAAAAAATATGGCCAAGGTTAAAGTTTTTCAAAAGTAGGTCAATCATCTCCAAGGTCAAGGTCACAAGGTCAAAAATGTTGGTATCCATGGAAACGTCTTGTCACAAGGAATACACATGTGAAATATCAAAGCCCTATCACTTACCATTCCAAAAATATGGCCAAGGTTAAAGTTTTTCAAAAGTAGGTCAATCTCCAAGGTCAAGGTCACAAGGTCAAAAATTTTGGTATCCATGGAAAGGTCTTGTCACAAGGAATGCACATGTGAAATATGAAAGCCCAATCTGTATTGGTTTAAAAGTTATAAGCAAGGTTAAAGTTTTTGTGCACGCGCACGCCGACGCCAACGCAGACGCCGACACCGGGGGTATGACAATAGCTCTCCGGACATTCGTCCCGGCGAGCTAAAAAGAAGCAAAGTTCACCAGGTATCATGAATAAGCACATATGGATACACTCAGTTTCCACAGGTGAAGAGTTGAAATTTATAAATATGCATAGCTTACTCCTAAGTGAAACATGAAAGGACTAAGGTGTGCCAACCCCTAAAAGGTGCGCTAACCCCTAAAATCAGCCCCATTATATATATAAATTTCGATGAAAATTGCTTTTATTAAACGAATAATGAAATATCACTTGTTCAATGCTCAATATATGAGGAAATACTGTGTCATAATTTTGAGCTCTCGTAACGTCACATGCGCACTGTATGACGTCGTATTCCGACGTCATTTGTCTTGAATAATGGAAAACAGACGAAAATGATCGTATTTTATGTACAAATTTTAAAAATTCGAGTGCATGCCAGGCCTCGCCAACAAAAGTTTTTATGCAAATTGAAAGGTCGATCAGACATCTATCAATTTTTTAAAGAATTATAATGGGCAAGGGCAGGCACACTACTTGATTTCATAATTTTATATCAAAATTTGCCCATTTATTGATATTATCAATGATTTCACCGTTTTTAGACATTTTGAACCTCTAAGTATACAGTGTAGGGCTTTGAAATGAAACAAATCTTTCCTAATTTCCATTCACCATACATTTGATTTTATATAAACCATAAAATAATGAATATCTGAACACCTTTAAAAATAGGGCCAAAATGGATACCACGCATACTCCTTTGAAAGCAGTAAAGAGTCTCTGACTTTATTCCAAATTGCAAATCTTTCTTCAAAGGGGTAGGGCCACGAGACCCCTAAATCGGCCCTTGATTTTTCTCTTAAAATAAATTTCATGAGGAATACTTGATATCTCTCATGAAAATACACGAAATTCAATGTTTACCGCTTTTCATGAAAAGAATAATATCACCAAACAATGTGCCATTTAACTGTAATGACGTCATGAAGTGACATCATTTTGACGTTATTGACAAAATATGGCGAAAATTGCTGGGAATTTTGTCTTTTGTCGTAGAATTCAATGTGGCCGCATGCGTTAACTATGATAAAACGTTTATGACAAAAGGATATAATGATAATCTTTCACATATAAATTTTCCATCATAGTTAATGCATGCGGCCATTGCTAATTTAATAGAAATATTGAGTTTTTGCATCCATTTCGCCGAATTTGACCTATTTTGGTGTTTTCAAAGGGCTAAAAGGTGTTGATAAAAGCAATGTTTACAAAAAGTAGATCCGTGCTTCAGTAGAGAACGTTTCAAAATGTCAAACAACAGTTAAAAATTCTATGAAGTACAATGTTCAAAATTTATCAAAATTAGGACCAATATTGGGCTTCGTGGCCCTACCCCTTTTCTTGCCATAAAATTCATAGCAACCTTGCAGTGCAGATACCTGCTAGTTTAATGGCATGTAGAGCTAATTTATTGGTGAGTGTAGCCATTATGCTGGAGCCTGCAGCTTTGGGTTGTACTGCCGTAATCTCGCCTGACCTCCCTATACCGTGCCCAAATCTAAAACAAAACGAGCTTCTGAAACATTATGCCTCGATCAGCAGCCATCTTTTTTTATAAAGTTGTAATTAAGTCAAGGTAAAGGTCAAAAGGAAAAAAAGATTCATAAAGGTCTTGTCACAAGGAATGCAAATGCCAAATATGAATGCCCTGACTGTACTTGAGTCAAAAGTTTGTTCTTTTTCAAATAGGGCACACTCGTACAAACAATTAATAAGATTTCATTTACATGGTCAAAGGAAAAAGGGATACACATGTGAAATATCAAAGCCCCATCAAATACAAATGAAATGTTTAAATTGTGCCTCAAAGACGTACCAGAATCAGACTGACATACAAACAGGACAGCAACAGTTACATCTCGAAACACTATACATGTACTAAATATTCTGAATCTAAAATTTGGTGAACTTCAGTAAGCTACATGTATGTGCGGTCAGGCTACTTAGATAAGACAATAGAAGTCCAGACCTGTAATGTCTTTGTGACACCAAGTTAGAGAAGACTCTAGCCTCTCTCTCTCCTACTCCACAATTCCCAGAGAAATTGTTACTGTCCATAACAGCTAGCTCCTGTAGTAGTAATTCTATTGACATATCATCCCAGCCATCGTCAGGGATCTTTTTCTGAAAGAAACTTTGGCTATTCAGTACAAAAACAATACAGATTTTAAAAAGACCTATTAAGGAAACATTGAGGAAAATTTTCATAGAATGAACTTTAAAGATACTGTAAACGTGGAATTTTTTGCACTGCAGTAATTTTTGCGTGTTTCACAAATCAACGGACTTTGAAAAAATTTACCCTATGCAGGCTTTCTACTCTACCTTGATGAAAAAGTAGGAAAAAAATAGGAGTAGTCAATGAAAAAAAGTAGGAGAAAAATAGGAAAAAGTAGGAATTAATAGAGGAAAAATAGGAAATTTTCCATCACTGTTAGCGACAATTTTCAGTAAGTACGACACAAAAATCACAGTAAGCAATGATTGTAGACTGGTTTGAGAAAATCACAGAGAGAAATAAGGACAGATTGATTTTTCATGCAAAATATGCAGAATGGGCGAGCGAAGCGAGCCAAAATTTTTTTTAATAACTTTGAATCAGATGTTGATGACAAGTGAAGCAAGTAATTTTTTTATTTTTGAGATGAAAAAGTAGGAATAGTAGGAGGTTTTGAAGAAAAAGTAGGAAAAAATAGGATCAAAATAAAAAAGTAGGAAAAGTAGGAAATAGTAGGAAAAAGTAGGAACAGTAGAAAGCCTGCCTATGAAAAAAATGTCCCAGCTGTACTCTTACAAAGGCAGAGATGTATTTCCCCCAAGTGCAATGTCTGAATTTTCAAATCGCGAAATTTTTCGCCAGCAAAAATAACCATGTTTTTTTACAGTAACAAGTGCTGGATCACCAGACCTTAACATTATAAAACATCATAATCAATGGCTCGTAAAGCATTGTGTTTTGACATTCATTTGATTATGACATCATAATGTATGATGATATGGATTAAGTATATTCAAGTGGCTTTAATCAATCAATCATATAAGATATGTACATTACTGGGACAAGAACAACTAATGATTTCAGTCAGCCAGAGTACTCTATATTATAAATCAAACAATTGCATGATAGTGATTCTGCAAATTAATATTTTTCTGAAAGAAAAAAATTATGAAAACTTATAACTCCCTACACCTATCGTCTAATTAAACATGACATGGTACATTGGTTTATGTGATTGTGAACTTGTGCTGCTATACACCTCACTCGGGGTCTGAACAATTTGTATAAAAATCAATTCCGTATACTACATACTAGAAAAGTACAATACAGTTATGAGTGAATCAACTTGAAAATACATGTATGACACTAAAATAAATTTGATCTAAACTCTACCTTTTCCAACAATAGGCGTATTTTGTTTTGATGTGCCAGCTTAGCATTCTGTCCTTGCTTCACATAACTACAGGGAATAAGTCCTTCACATATCTTATAACACTCCTCATCCATTCTTACACAATCTACAATACGATCAATAAAAGGTTTTCTAAATAAATCCAGATTATAATAATTATTATTATATAATAATATTCATTGGCTGAGAACTGTCACATGATGAATCATCATCACATCATATTGACCTTTGAGGGGCAATTTCATTAAATAACACTACCACAAAAACTATAGCTTCTGGTTTACAGTGGTTTACAGTTTACAGCAGTTCTTCACTTTACTCGAAAGAAGAAGAGAAAAATATCGCAAACATGCGAAATGGATATCTGTGACATCATTAACGTCCTCTCATAAACAGCATCAAGAAGGCTGAAGCCCAGAGCTATAAAATCCTTGAATTACATATAAATAAAATATATATATATATATCAACCATATAATTACAACGGATTTTGATGATGAAATCATCTTCAATTGACTCGTTGAATTTTGCTGAATTACATTCAGAATAATTCAGCAACAAATTACTCTTAAATCATTAAGTCTTGAAATTTTTTCTAAAAGAAAAGTCGATGCCAGCCATTTTTGAAAAGAATATGCCTTTATAAATACTCATTAAGCCCACTATATAATAAAACGATTGTGGACTTTTCACCCCACCCCAGAATATCAAATGGACCGTGCCTAACTTTGGATTTTTACCATGATATTGGGATTTTTCATGTACTTCTATCAAAATATGTAATACATGTATATTGACTAATCTGCTAATAAGAAGAAGAAGAAAGACGGGAACCTAAAACAAGACTGGGTTGCAGAATCCACAGTATAACACTGAAACACCCCAAGTGAAAACAGAGACATTATTACACAAAAAGAGACGCAAAAGGGATAAGGAACACAAAATATGACATAAAACAAGAGGCCCAAGGGGGCCACATCGCTCACCTGAGTCACAAAGGGTTAAAAGTCAAAAAAATACTTCTACAGATCAAAGCCCTTGACAGCCATATTTGTTGACCTATCGACAAGAAAAACACAAACTTGGCAGAGGACCTTGAGTACTTCCTTCCTGTAAAGTTTCATGAAATTCTGTGCAGCGGTTGCAGAGGAGATGTCGAAAATGTATCAGCCAATCAGAGCCCTTGGCGGCCATATTTGTTGACCGAACGGCACGAAAAACACAAACTTGGTATAGGACCTTGAGTGCTTCCTTCCTGTAAAGTTTCATGAAATTCTATGCAGCGGTTGCAGAGGAGATGTCGAAAATGTGTCAGCCAATCAGAGCCCTCTGTGGCCAAATTTGTTGACCAATCAGCACGAAAAACACAAACTTGGTAGAGGACCTTGAGTACTTCCTTCCTGTAAAGTCTCATGAAATTCTGTGCAGCGGTTGCAGAGGAGATGTCGAAAATGTGTTAGCCAATCAGAGCCCTTGGCGGCCATATTTGTTGCCCGATCGGCAAGAAAAACACAAACTTGGTAGAGGATCTTGAGTACTTCCTTCCTGTAAAGTTTCATGAAATTCTGTGCAGCGGTTGCAGAGGAGATGTCGAAAATGTGTCAGCCAATCAGAGCCCTCGGCGGCCATATTTGTTGACCAATCGGCATCAAAAACACAAACTTGGTAGAGGACCTTGAGTACTTCCTTCCTGTAAAGTTTCATGAAATTCTGTGCAGCGGTTGCAGAGGAGATGTCGAAAATGTGTCAGCCAATCAGAGCCCTCGGCGGCCATATTTGTTGACCGATCGGCAAGAAAAACACAAACTTGGTAAAGGACCTTGAGTACTTCCTTCCTGTAAAGTTTCATGAAATTCTGTGCAGCGGTTGCAGAGGAGATGTCGAAAATGTGTTAGCCAATCAGAGCCCTTGGCGGCCATATTTGTTGACCAATCGGCACGAAAAACATAAACTTGGTAGAGGACCTTAAGTACTCCCTTCCTGTAAAGTTTCATGAAATTCTGTGCAGCGGTTGCAGAGGAGATGTCGAAAATGTGTCAGCCAATCAGAGCCCTCGGTGGCCATATTTGTTGACCAATCCGCACGAAAAACACAAACTTGGTAGAGGACCTTGAGTACTTCCTTCCTGTAAAGTTTCATGAAATTCTGTGCAGCGGTTGCAGAGGAGATGTCGAAAATGTGTCAGCCAATCAGAGCCCTCGGCGGCCATATTTGTTGACCGATCGGCACAAAAAACACAAACTTGGTAGAGGACCTTGAGTACTTCCTTCCTGTTAAGTTTCATGAAATTCTGTGCAGCGGTTGCAGAGGAGATGTCGAAAATGTTAAAAGTTTACGCCAGACGGACGACGACGACGACGACGGACGGACGACGGACGGCACGCTATGACAATAGCTCACTTGAGCTTCGCTCAGGTGAGCTAAAAACAAATACAAAAGACTACACATAAACAAACAAGACCATGCAATGGGCATGCAATCAGTGGTAATTTGAGGACTGCTGTCTGCCACATAATAAGTAAACATAATGTCAGAGCTCACCTCAAAGGCAATAGACCATTTTCGAGTTACAACTAATGACCGTTATAAACCTTCAGTTTAGTCACTGCTATGACGCACCTGCTTAGTTACGTCAAGTAGGGTTACTTCCGGTCTACCTTAGCAACGTCACATATTGTGACATCAATGGTGTAAAATCGATCTAATCTACTCAAAATTGAAAAACTGCTTTTCTTTGAATATGGAAATTATTAAAATCACTGCTTTTGTTTGTATTGACCATTAATTTGTTTATGTCATCAATGACAATGTACATTATAAGTCATCGGATTTTACTTTTTTTCAGTAATATTATCATATCTTTATATAGAAATAAATTATTCTAATGAATATTGAAAAGGTGAAAAACAGGAAATTCTTTGAACGGAAAATTTAAAGTCTTACAAATTAGAAAATGGTAACCCAACTGAATTTCTTTTTTTAAAACATAAAAAAATAAGAAATTGTCAGTAAATAAAAGGTTATAAGATTTTAATGACACTAAGTAGTTCTGAAGTAATATAAGCCGCTTTCTCTTATGAATGCATCAATTCAGTATGAAAATCGGTACTAACAGGGGTTTTTTTAGGGGGGGGGGTTAAAACTATTTTGATAAATGGCAGTGTGTGCTATTGGTAACTTGAGCAAATAAGAAAGATACGAAAGATATGTCCCTGTACACCTGACGAAGGGCATTAAAAAAAATGTTCAAAATTGAAAAAAATAATCTGAAAAACGGTACCTTGGAATAATGAAAAAACTAATTGTATATAGATAAAAAATAAGGCTTGGATCTAAAACATTTTTCAAAGGATGGGGTTCATCCTGGCTCTGAAGTTGAGAAATTGGGAGCGTAGAAATAGAATAATGACATCTTGAGGGGGAGGGAGTTCAGAGCCGCAACACCCGCGAGAGTGCAAACTTCACGCAAAATAAAATGTAAATCCTATGAGACTCAAAGTTCAAGTAAACGTTTTATTTGCAGTATTCACAAATAGGCTTTCTTGTATCTATTTAGTCATGATCCTTGAACATACATTTCAATACATACATCTGGCCTGCAAACTTTAAAATGAAAATTGTTCTCGTGAATCTCTGGGGGACGGAGTTCACCCCAGTCACGCCCATGGCCTGATCAATATTTTACAAACGAGGAAGGGAAAGCCGATAGGAGGAAGTGGGGGGGGGGGGATCAGCCAGGTAAGGAAACTATATCAGTCCTGAGTCCGAGAAGATAATTATTTTAGACGATTTTTTTTTCATTCTTCATTCTTTTAGATTCTGCATGATCTTTTTCCGATTACAGAGTCACAGATACAATGCCACTATGTAAATCAATACTGTCATGATATTTGATCGTCAACAGGGTACACCTTCGGGGGAGGGGGTACCTCTCTCCCCCTGAGTCCTTTTCAACCTTCCCTTACCTCCCCCTCATTTTCAACCTTCCCTTACCTCCCCCCTCCTTTCTCCCAGCTCCCGCCCCTTTCCTCCCTCCCCCTCTCTCCCTTCTCCTTCCTCCCCCTCCCTTTCACCCTGTCCACCCCTCACCTTCATAAGCTTTACCCGGCATCACGTCGTTGGCCGGTTGCCGGGGTACTTGATAGATGTACAGGTCAAAATCAAACATTTAAACACCTGTCGTATCAAATACCTATCCCCATCTAACTGTCACAAACAATAAATTCAGTCACATACACCTGGACACGTGTCCAGAGTCTCTTGTTATAAATGTCTCCTCGTAAAACACCCCCCCCCCCTTTCCTGCCCATTCAACTTCTACATAGAGCATCCCCTCTGACTGATACCTTTTGCTTGAATTTTTCCAACCCCATATCATTTAAATGGTGCACATTTATGACGCTACAATGCCATTTGGTTGCGTAAATAGTTTATTTCTTAATCGTGATCACATTATTTTTAAACTCAAATGTAAACCGGAAGTAGGGCATCTTGACAAAACGTCGAAGCGGAGTATAATATCCGAACGTGATCGGTAACTCGAAAATGGTCTATTACCTGACCAACATCTGTACCAAACAATGTACCAAGTATATATCTGTAGATGAATCATCATTCACCCACAAAAATTTGGTTGATGAAGGACTTCAAGTAAGCTGGAAACGGTGTTGTCTCACTTTACCTTACCTGGTCACTCAATCATGAAATATGGGTCAGATGCAGCATCTGTACCTTGCTTTGTACAATTGCACATTTCGTAGTAAGCATCTTGACCTAAGATGTATCATAGGTAATTCATCTATATATACATCCCTTCTCCTTATCCCCCCCCCTCCCCTCCTTTTCACCCTTCCCTTACCTTCCCCTCCTGCCACCTTCCTTGAAAAGTGTGGGGGGGGGGGCACAAACCATGCTACTTTAGTGTGTGGGGGGGGGGGGGGGGCACAAACCATGCTACTTTATCACGCAAAAAATTTAATGAAATTGATACCATCTAATAGATCTCGCTTAGTCGTAAAGTTTGGTATAATTCATAGGATAGTCAGTGTACGCAAAAAAAAATTCATTTTAATTTTTGCATGATTGCATGATTGCGTTGATCCAGTTACCGAAATGAGCCGCGCGGACCGGTCCATAGAATTGCAGAAAACACCGAAAACACCCTAGTATTTACAGAAAACACCGATAAATGTACAGAAAACACCCATATATCATTCAAAAACACCCTCAGGATGGTAAAGTGGACCGATTTACATATACTACCAAAATTTCATCTGTGTAAATTGCATTTTGAATGACTTAGGACAGATTAATCATGTTAATATTTGATACACACATTCTATTTTTAGATCCGCGCGTCATATCGTTTTTCATCTATTTCATTCCTGTGCCTGTGCAATTTTTAATGACTTTTTTTGGTTTTTGTTTCTTGTTTGTTTGTTGTTTTTTTTTCAAACTAGAATACCTTACCCATTCATGTTTGAAACAACAAAAGGAATGAAAAGGGGAGGGGGTCATTTTTGTCCACTTTGAATATTATTTTTTATGTATTTTGTTATTTATCTATTTCTCTTCTTATTATCTTGATTTTATTTATTTATTTTTTTTTATTATTATTTATTTTTTTTATGAATCATTATGCTTCAATCATTAAGTATGTTTGATTCGCCGACTTTGTATGACCTCCTTTGTCAAAAAAAATCTTTGATCTTAAACGCATTATAGTATGTGAAACGAACTTTACAATATCTAATTGAAATTATTCAACTTTTTCAGGGAGAGATGTCCATCTGAAAGATTCGTTGCAACAATGGTTATACCAGAATATGAAGAAGATCCTTATTATAATTATTATGATTTTCTTTTTTCATTCTAGAAATGTACAAACTTCCTAATTCTTGTTTGTTTTACAGTTTGAATATGTTATGATCAAATGTACAATTGATGAAATAAAGATGAGATACTTCCTATAGAGTTTTATACATTGAATTCGATTGCAGCATCACCGTTACACATATTTCATTTAGGGTAAACTGGTCAAATTTCGACCACATTTCGACCCTGACTATTGTTTTTCCTTCAGCCAGATGTTTTCAATTACAAGGGCGGATTTAGGGGGGTGGGGGGTCGGGAAAAAACCCCGGTTTCCGGGTTTTTTTTTGTGGTTTTTTTTTTTTTTTTTTTTTTTTTTTTTTTTTTTTGGTAACATTAGCACTCAAAAAAATCCTGCAAACGTAGTAAAAATTGCTTAATGCCCAACAGAATTCACCATTTTGAATCAAAATTTACAAAAATTTTGTGATCGTATTACTATATCGATTCGATACCTCATCAATATTGGAGTACTTATGGATATATATATATACATACAGACATTCGCGAAGTTTTTGTAAAGGGTTTTCTGTTTATTTTATGCTCGAAAAATTGTCTTCATTCCAAGTAGTTACTGTATTTGTTATCTCAATTTTTAAATTCTACCTGAAATTAACAAAGCATGTTCACAGGCATAAAGAAATATACGCTACAGGTATTTGTATGATGAAAAGTCATTTCACTGAACAAAATACTAGTATAGCAACATTCAACAGAGGGGAGATGGATCGGATGGAAACTTCCTCAAGGGCAGATCTATAGAGTCGGGGCGTAAAGAGGGGATCAGGATCCCCCTTCATGTGATTTTTTCCCAAAATTCCTTATTTTTCCGTTGTTATGTTACATGGAATATTTCATTTGGAAACTTGTTAATAACGGCATCGAATAATCTGATCCACAGGCTGCCTATGTCATTAACAAGTTTCCAAATAAAATAAAAGTATATGGTGATAATCTTTTTTTATCTATTAATTTTCCAATTTTTATAAAAACAATTTACATGCAAGTGACAACATCTGCAAACTTCACATAACTTTTCATTTTCAAGATGGGTACGGTTACTTTGCCTGCTGCAGAATTTGCACGAAAGATTTTTGCTTTCTGTATATTTTCTGTTTTGTTTTTAATGATAAACAAAGATAATCACAGCACTCAGATAGGCTAGGTAAGATGATTTTTACATCATGCAAAGCTTTGGCATTCCATGTTATTTCACGACCCGAGTTGTATATATATGTGTATAAAAGGTACATAAAAAGGAGATGGGAAAATGTTGGTTTACAAAAAAAAAAAAAAAAAAAATTAACACGGACGGCTTTTAAATGAATTCTGCAACAATGTACTGTTTATTCGATTGACTGACATTTAACCCCCACTAATTAACATTGGGTGTGAAAGAGGCCCGAAAGGGGATAATAGTATCCTGTATTTATGTAACGTACGTGCATGCATCGAATGTGATCAAATTATTCATTAAAAAAAACGATAAAAACAATTATGACAACATGTTATATTCTAATATTGTGCGTCTAAAAAAGTATGAGATATGTATGGTTGATTCAATTACCGTACGTTTGTATGATTTTTCTTATTATAGTATTATCATAATGACAGTGTACATGTAACACTGGATTACCATACTGTACAAAGTATCAATAAATCATCATCATTGATCATCATCATCATCATCATCATCATATTTAATTAATGAATTCCATGCAATTCTCCGTATGACCGCATTCGGCGATATCACGCTCTGATGATTTTCACACCTTCCATGTACAGCAGATAGCCCTGCATGATTGAATTACATGTGTGTATTTGTCAAAACAACGATTTGTTTATTGGGATGTTACACAAGCGCAACAGACTTACACTACCAATACAAAAAAAAAAAAAAAAAAAAAAAAAACCAACCCAAAAACATAGGTAATCACAGATTAGGAAGTTCACTTCGTGGCAGCAAAATTCAATTCAAACATATTTCTAAGTACATGTATATTGGCTTTTTTTTATATCGAGGTGAGCTAATGACAATAAATAAATAATTAATCAATAAATGTTTTCAGCAAATGCATGTACCTTCGAAAGACGTTGGGTATCATGATGCCATATCTTAAATTTCCATTCAAATGCGTAAATGATGAAGAAAGATGAAATAAGAAATTAAACCCCTAGATATATTTTGACCCATTTTCAGCAAAAATCGGCAAAATTCGCCCCCTTGACCCGTAAATCCATTATTTTTGACAAGTTAAGGAACTCCAACTTTAAAATCAGTCTCATTTTATTTTGCATTCCTTACTAGTCTTTTATCAACGTCTTGATTTATTGAAATATCTTAAATTGACGAGTTTAAAGATGAAAAAAAGTCCCCAACACAACCTAGGGCAATATCGACAATTGGTTGTAATTTCAAAGAAGAAATTCAAAATTTCTGTCCGATTATTCCAATGTGACATATATGATATGCCACAGCACAGTACACATTCGTGTATCTGAACCCCTGTACAATCCGTGCATCCCCAGGTTTCGAAAATTCCTGACAAATAAATGACTGAAGCATAATGATTCATAAAAAAAAAATAGATAAATAAATAAAATCAATCAATCAAATAAAAAAAAATAGAAACAGATAAATAAATAAATAAAACATACATAAAAAAAATTAATAATATTCAAATTGGACAAAACTGAAACCCCCCCCCCCTTTTTTTAAATTCCTTTTGTTGTTTCAAACGTGAATGGGTGGGGTGTTCTAGTTTCCAAAAAATAAAAAAAAAAAAACAAACAAACAAATCAAAAAAGCCATATTACTTATGCTCAGGAATGAAATAGATGAAAAACGATATGACGCGCGGATCTAAAAATAGAATGTGTGTATCAAATATTAACATGATTAATCTGTCCTAAGTCATTCAAAATACAATTTACACAGATGAAACTTTGGTAGTATATGTAAATCGGTCCACTTTACCATCCTGAGGGTGTTTTTGAATGATATATGGGTGTTTTCTGTACATTTATCGGTGTTTTCTGTAAATACTAGGGCGTTTTCGGTGTTTTCTGCAATTCTATGGACCCGCGCGGACAGTAGCTGCGTCTCGCAGCTAGGCTACTACATATATAAATAGAACTAGGACAGTTTCAAAGCTCAGCTGTCCAGGTCCACACCCACATTATCAGATTATATTTATAAGTACCTGGTCAAATTCATACCAAAGCCAACAAGTACAGTGAACAAGTGGTTGAACACCGATTTTGCTAAATACAATGGCGTAAGGTCCCCTATGCAAAAAAATAGATTTATCGGTTATAATACAATACTGAGGGGACCTTACGCCATTGACTTTCGTGTTAACCATAGTAAAGAGGGAACCTTACGACATTGAATTTAATAAAAAGGGATCCTTACGCTTTTGACTTTTCATAATTGGAGGAGGGGGCGACAGAACTGGGCGAATGATATCAGAAAGGGGTGAGGGAGGGGAAGGAAAGGGGCGGAGAAGGGAGAAAAGGGTGGGAGGTGGTAGAAAGAGAGGAGGTGACCTTACGCCATTGACTTTCTACATCAACCATAATAATGTGGGGACCTTACGCCATTGACTTTCTGTATGGACCATAATATAGCGGGGACCTTATGCCATTGACTTTCTATATGGATTATAATACAGGGGGGACCTTGCGCCATTGACTTTCTACATGGACCATAATAAAGAGGGGACCTTACGCCATTGACTTTCTCTAAGTAAGTAAGTAATATTTATTTAAAGTCGGCACTGTGTACATAAATAACAAAGAACATAAGCTCTGTAGAGCTTTTACAACCGACATGGACATAATACTAAAACATGTACATAAGAAAAAGAACGAGTAAACATGCAAAAAATAAAAACAAAATTAAATCAAGCACTGGAAATAAAATGTACATAGCAAACACTGACTGAAAGCTATAAACAAGGCATATAAGAGCTAAAAGCTTATACAAAATAAAATCATGCAAACAAAGCTAATTAAGAAATCAAATTAAACAGCAAGGTAATCAGCACTAAAAGCTAAAAAAAAAAATAAAGGAGAAAGACACTTGAAGTATCACAGGAAATAAGAGATTGGATGAGAGACTAGGAAGATTACAATAAAAATAACCTATAGAACAAATATATCACATATTTGTAAACCATACAAAAATCACACGAACAATGACATGAATAAATACCACATGATATATACACACCAGAAAGACAGAAAGGCTGGGGATCTACATGGAAGGGGAAAGAGGGGTTGCATCCAGGAGGACAGAAAAGCATTTCTGAGAGAAGACTCCACTCACCACTGCCATCATAGGATGTTACTCCAGCAGTGAGTAGAGCTCCCTTCAAGGGTAGCTGGGATAACTACAAAGGATATCAAAGTGAAAAGGATAAGGATCAAGGGGGCGTATAATTAGCTTGGGTCGGGATTAAAGTTACATCCAGGAAGACAGAAAAGCATTTCTGAGAGAAGACTCCACTCACCACTGCCATCATAGGATGTTACTCCAGTAGTGAGTAGGGCTCCCCTCAGGGGCATCTGAGATGACTGCAAAGGAGAGCAAAATGAAAAGGATAGGATCAAAAAAAAAAAAATAAATAAATAAATAAATAAATAAAAATTGAGAAAAATATTCAAAGTGAACAAAATTCAGGTGATGCAGCCCCTTCTGCAAGCATTACATTTACAGTTTGGCCCTTCCCATGATTCAATATATTGTCGAAATTGAGTTTGTGTGGTTAAAGATCTTGCTTCCTCTGGGAGGGAGTTCCAGAGCGAAGCAGCTGCATACCTAAAAGATTGTAAACCATACCTGGTAGTGTTGGTCCTAGGGACTTCTGCTGAATTATGGTGCCTGAAGTTATAGTTAGATGATTTAAATTTAACAAGATCATGTACAAAATCCGGGCATTGCTTATGTAAGATTTTGAAAGTTTCCAAAGCTATCGTACGGAGTCTTCTTACTTTTAGAGATGGAAGTTTACTTCTTGCCAGAAGGTCCTCATAACTGCTCTGATAATCATCATAGATAAACTTTAGGGCTCTAAACTGGATTCTTTCAAGTTTGCGAGTGTTTGACTCACTACAAAAATGCCAAATGATAGGACAGTAGTTAAAGTTTGACAACACAAAAGAATGATAAATCGTTAATTTGCTAAGTTTATTTAAGTTTTTTCCAAAACGTTTCAAGCAGTTTAATTGTTTTGATGCTTTTTTACAAATATTAGTTATATGTTTGTTGAAATCCAGTTTATAGTCCAAAGTTACCCCAAGTAGTTTAACTTCATCCTCACATTGGATGTTAGCAGATTCAATTTTGATTTCTTTGATTTTTTCTTTTGATTTTTTGCCGACTGCAATTGCCTGGAATTTGGATGGGTTAGCTTTCATTCTGTTGAAGCTGAACCAATCTATAAGAGTGGAGCTATCATTGACTAAGGCCGAAACAACTTTTTGAGGGTCTGAATCACTATGAGATAGAGTGTTATCATCTGCATAGTTATAAAGAGTCGCGTTTTGCACAAATAGAAAAATGTCATTGATGAAGATGTTGAACAGGACTGGACCAAGGATGGATCCCTGAGGTACCCCTTTTATTGTGTTTTTGTAACTACTAATGAATCCATTTAATTTTACGCATTGGAATCTGTCCGAAAGGTAGCTTGTGATGAGTTTTAGGGAGTGTTCCGTGACTCCATAATATTTTAACTTTTCCAAAAGAAGTTTGTGGGGGAGGCAATCGAAAGCTTTTGAAAGGTCCATAAGGACAGCACCTATGAATTTGTGTTGGTCCAGAGCCTGTTTCCAGTCTTCAACAACCCTGAGTAGTGTACTTTGGCAGCCAAAACCTGGTCGAAATGCTGCGAGAAAAGGATTGAAAATATTTTGGAAATGATCAAGTAGCTGAATATTAATGGCTCTTTCGAAAATTTTTTTAGAAATGGTGGGTAGAATACTCACTGGTCTATAATTACCTTTTTCTAAGATACTTTCCTTCTTATAGATTGGGACAACTTGTGCAGATTTTAGTTTGTCAGTTTGTTAGTTTGTCTATGTATTAAAATACAGAGGGGACCTTACGCCATTGACTTTCTATATGGACAATAATAAAGAGGGGACTTTACGCCATTGACTTTCTCTATGTATTATAATACAGAGGGGACCTTACGCCATTGACTTTCTATATGGACCATAATAAAGAGGGGACCAAACACCATTGACATTCTATATGGATTATAATACAGAGGGGACCTTACGCCATTGACTTTCTATATGGATTATAATACAGAGGGGACCTTACGCCATTGACTTTCTCTATGTGGACCATAATACAGAGGGGACCTTACGCCATTGACATTCTATATGGATTATAATACAGGGGGGATCTTGCGCCATTGACTTTCTACATGGACCATAATAATGAGGGGACTTTACGCCATTGACTTTCTATATGGACCATAATATAGCGGGGACCTTACGCCATTTACTTACTCTATGTATCATAATACAGAGGGGAACCTTACGTCATTGACTTTCTATATGGACCATAATAAAGAGGGGACCTTACGCCATAGACTTTCTTTATGGATTATAATACAGAGGGGACCTTACGCCATTGGCTTTCTCTATGTATTATAATACAGAGGGGACCTTACGCCATTGACTTTCTATATGGACCATAATAAAGAGGGGACCTTACGCCTTTGACTTTCTCTATGTATTATAATACAGAGGGGACCTTACGCCATTGACTTTCTATATGGACCATAATAAAGAGGGGACCTTACGCCATTGCCTTTCCCTATGTATTATAATACAGAGGGGACCTTACGCCATTGACTTTCTATATGGACCATAATAAAGAGGGGACCTTACGCCATTGACTTTCTCTATGGATTATTATACAGAGGGGACCTCACGCTATTGACTTTATATATGGATTATAATACAGAGGGGACCTTGCGCCATTGACTTTCTACATGGACCATAATAAAGAGGGGACCTTACGCCATTGACTTTCTCTATGTATTATAATACAGAGGGGACCTTACGCCATTGACTTTCTATATGGACCATAATAAAGAGGGGACCTTACGCCATTGACTTTCTCTATGTATTATAATAAAGAGGGGACCTTACGCCATTGACTTTCGATATGGACCATAATAAAGAGGGGACCTTACGCCATTGACTTTCTCTATGTATTATAATACAGAGGGGACCTTACGCCACTGACTTTCTATATGGACCATAATAAAGAGGGGACCTTACACCATTGACTTTCTATATGGATTATAATACAGAGGGGACCTTACGCCATTGACTTTCTATATGGATTATAATACAGAGGGGACCTTACACAATTGACTTTCTACATGGACCATAATAAAGAGGGGACCTTACGCCATTGACTTTCTATATGGATTATAATACAGAGGGGATCTCACGCTATTGACTTTCTATATGGATTATAATACAGAGGGGACCTTACGCCATTGATTTTCTATGCGGACCATAATACAAGGGGACCTTACGCCATTGACTTTCTCTATGTATTATAATATAGAGGAGACCTTACGCCATTGACTTTCTATATGGATCATAATTAAGAGGGGACCTTACGCCATTGACTTTCGTGTTGACCATAGTAAAGAGGGAACCTTACGACATTGAATTTATTAAAAAGGGATCCTTACGCTTTTCACTTTTCATAATTGGAGGCGGGGGCGACAGAACTGGGCGGAAGATATGAGAAAGGGATGAGGGAGGGAAAGGAAAGGGGCGGTGAAGGGAGAAAAGGGTGGGAGGAAGAGAGGAAGGGACCTTACGCCATTGACTTTCTACATCAACCATAATAAAGAGGGGACCTTACGCCATTGACTTTCTATATGGATTATAATACAGAGGGGACCTTACGCCATTGATTTTCTATGTGGACCATAGTAAAGAGGGGACCTTACGCCATTGACTTTCTATATGGATTATAATACAGAGGGGACCTTACACCATTGACTTTCTACATGGACCATAATAAAGAGGGGACCTTACGCCATTGACTTTCTATATGGACCATAATAAAGAGGGAACCTTACGACATTGAATTTATTAAAAAGGGATCCTTACGCTTTTCACTTTTCATAATTGGAGGCGGGGGCGACAGAACTGGGCGGAAGATATGAGAAAGGGATGAAGGAGGGGAAGGAAAGGGGCGGAGAAGGGAGAAAAGGGTGGGAGGAAGAGAGGAAGGGACCTTACGCCATTGACTTTCTACATCAACCATAATAAAGAGGGGACCATACGCCATTGACTTTCTATATGGATTATAATACAGAGGGGACCTTACGCCATTGATTTTCTATGTGGACCATAATAAAGAGGGGACCTTACGCCATTGACATTCTATATGGATTATAATACAGAGGGGACCTTACGCCATTGACTTTCTATATGGATTATGATACAGGGGGGGGGGACCTTACGCCATTGACTTTATACATGGACCATAGTAAAGAGATGACCTTACGCCATTGACTTTCTCTATGTATTTTAATACAGAGGGGGCCTTACGCCATTGACTTTCTATATTGATTATAATACAGAGGGGACCTTACGCCATTGACTTTCTATATGGGCCATAAGAAAGAGGGGACCTTACGCCATTGACTTTCTTTATGGATTATAATAAAGAGGGGACCTTACGCCATTGACTTTCTATATGGATTATAATACAGAAGGGACCTTACACCATTGACCTTCTACATGGACCATAATAAAGAGGGGACGTTACGCCATTGACTTTCTATATGGATTATAATATAGAGGGGACCTTACGCCATTGACTTTCTATGTTGATCATAATACAGAGGGGACCTTAAACCATTGACTTTCTATATGGATTATAATAAAGAGGGGACCTTACGCCATTGACTTTCTCTATGTATTATAATACAGAGGGGACCTTACGCCATTGACTTTCTATATTGATAATAATACAGAGGGGACCTTACACCATTGACTTTCTATATGGACCATAATAAAGAGGGGGCCTTACGCCATTGACTTTCTTTATGGATTATAATACAGAGGGGACCTTACGCCATTGACTTTCTATATGGATTATAATACAGAGGGAACCTTACACCATTGACTAAAAGAAAAGGGGATCCTTATATGCTATTGAATGCATTGACTATAAGAGGAGGGGCGACAGAGGGGAATAATGGGTGCAAGATGGGAGGAGGGGATCACAGGATTATGACACTTGTTTTATACAGAGGGGACCTTTCTAACAGAGGGGACCTTACGCCATTGACTTTCTATATGGACAATTATTTACAGAGGGGAACTTACGCCATTGACTTTCTATATGGACAATTATACAGAGGGGACCTTACGCCATTGACTTTCTATATGGACAATTATAAACAGAGGGGACTTTACGCCATTGTATTTCTATATGGACAATTATATACAGAGGGGACCTTACGCCATTGACTTTCTATATGGAGAATACTATGCAGAGGGGACCGTACGCCATTGACTTTCTTTATGGACAATTATACACAGAGGGGACCTTACACCATTGACTTTCTTTATGGACAATACTATACAGAGGGGACCTTACACCATTGACTTTCTTTATGGATTATAATAAAGAGGGGACCTTACGCCATTTACTTTCTATATGGATTATAATACAGAGGGGACCTTACGCCATTGTCTTCCTATATGGACAATTATAACAGAGGGGACCTTACACCATTGATTTCCTATATGGACAATTATATACAGAGGGAACCTTACGCCATTGTCTTTCTATATGGACAATTATAAAGAGGGCACCTTACGCCATTGACTTTCTATATGGACAATTATATACAGAGGGGACCTTACGCCATTGACTTTCTTTATGGACAATACTATACAGAGGGGACCTTACACCATTGACTTTCTTTATGGATTATAATAAATAGGGAACCTTACGCCATTTACTTTCTATATGGATTATAATACAGAGGGGACCTTACGCCATTGTCTTCCTATATGGACAATTATAACAGAGGGGACCTTACACCATTGATTTCCTATATGGACAATTATATACAGAGGGAACCTTACGCCATTGTCTTTCTATATGGACAATTATAAAGAGGGCTCCTTACGCCATTGACTTTCTATATGGACAATTATATACAGAGGGGACCTTACGCCATTGACTTTCTTTATGGACAATACTATACAGAGGGGACCTTACACCATTGACTTTCTTTATGGATTATAATAAATAGGGGACCTTACGCCATTTACTTTCTATATGGATTATAATACAGAGGGGGCCTTACGCCATTGTCTTTCTATATGGACAATTATAACAGAGGGGACCTTACACCATTGACTTCCTATATGAACAATTATATACAGAGGGAACCTTACGCCATTGTCTTTCTATATGGACAATTATAAAGAGGGGACCTTACGCCATTGACTTTCTATATGGACAATTATATACAAAGGGGACCTTACGCCATTGACTTTCTTTATGGACAATAATATACAGAGGGGACCTTACACCATTGACTTTCTTTATGGATTATAATAAAGAGGGGACCTTACGCCATTTACTTTCTATATGGATTATAATACAGAGGGGACCTTACGCCATTGTTTTCCTATATGGACAATTATAACAGAGGGGACCTTACACCATTGACTTCCTATATGGACAATTATATACAGAGGGAACCTTACGCTTTTGTCTTTCTATATGGACAATTATAAACAGAGGGGACCTTACGCCATTGACTTTCTATATGGACAATTATATACAGAGGGGACCTTACACCATTGACTTTCTTTATGGACAATAATATACAGAGGGGACCTTACACCATTGACTTTCTTTATGGACAATAATATACAGAGGGGACCTTACACCATTGACTTTCTTTATGGACAATAATATACATAGGGGACCTTACACCATTGACTTTCTCTATGGATTATAATACAGAGGGGAACTTACGTCATTGACTTTTTATACGGACAATTTTACGAGAGGAACTTTACGCCATTGACTTCCTAAGGTCGAAAAGGGACGAGAAAGGGGAGAAGTGGTACCTCCTTGTCTCTCTCTCCCCACCCCCATAACAGAGGGACCTTTCGACCTTGTCTGGACAATAAGTTAAGTTGGTAAAGCGTTAAGTACGTCGTTGTCAGTGAAGCATGAGACTGACAGGTTCGAATCCGACGAGCGCCAGGTGAAGGGACGATTACCAACTTAGAGCCTCGCCAGGTGATGTGGGCCTACACCTTGTATATAGACAAGTAACCCCAGCCTAGTCTTTCTGAAGGGACTATAAACGGGGTTCCCCTGTCTCGGATAGGCGTAGGAACGTAAAAGAACCCTCACTGCTTCGGTGGGTCCGTTGCATAGGTCAAAATTCCAACATACAGCTTATTTCTGACGGTACGCCTATCAAACTGAACTGAGCAGAGGGGACCTAACGCCATTGACTTCTGTTTCGATATGCAGTAATACGGAGGGGACCTTACGCCATTGAAAAAATTTACAGAGGGACATTACGTCATCGACTTCCAATAATCTTAAATAGATAGGGGACCTTACGCCATTGACTTCTTACATGGACACTTATATTGACTTTCTAGAAGGACAGTAATATAGAGGGGGGCTTATGGCATTGACTTTTTATATGGACGATTATTGTTCAGAGGATACATTTTGACATTTCCTTTCCATATTGACTGTAATACTGAGGGTACCCTTATACTCCAAATTCTTTCTATATTGACTAAATACATTTGTTACTTCACGCAACAAAAGTAATGATTGGGTATTCAAGAAGACTCGGTATCAGCATCCATATGAAAGGAGGGAGGGGATCTCCAACATGACTCTGTTGCAGTACCAACAGGAAAACGCCAAACATCCCATGCAAAAACACAAATACGAGCACCCGACACAGAAACATGAAACACAAAATCTACACATAAACCAAAGAGACCAACAGGTAACCGGTGCCGACTTAGGACGGCCATTTAATACGCAAGTAGCAGAAATGGTGTGGTAATCAAGATTACGTGCGCACAACCCTCCCACGTTTGCAGTTACCAAAATATCTCGAAGAACGCAAAATTGTAGTGTAAAACGAGACCAATGGGTAACCGGTGCCGACTTAGGACGGTCATTTGTTACGCAAGTTGCAGAAATGGTGTGGTTATCCAGATTACGTGCGCACAACCCTCCCACGTTTGCATTTGCCAAAATATCTCGAAGAACGCAAAATTGTAGTGTAAAACAACCTCCTCACTGTTTGATGACCACACAAACAAGACAGTTATATGCAGAGGCCAAAGCAACGCAGATTAATACTAGTATATAAATGGATGGGGTTAGGGGCCCGTACGTAATACCGGTACAGTCCGTGCTCTGCCGGCTGCAGCTAGCTCATGCTTTTTTTTTACACGAGGAGTCCGACTGACATTCAGAGGAGCTATCGGGCCCAGTCTTCTCTAAAGAAGTTTGGAAAGGACCCGGCTTGGATTCCCATCGTCACATTTAATCAGAGCGCAATTCTTACAAATGTGCTGACACAAGGCTGTAGATTGGTCAAGTACCATGTCGAGTGTCCGTTCACTGACAGCGGGATCATATCCACGATACAAATGACAAATATGGACAATGACCATATCCCAAAATACAGTAATAAAAGGATGATTCATAAAATCATAAACCGGGCCATACAAATCAGGATAAAACAGGAACCAAAGCAAACAAACAAAAATAGCAATCCAAGAGATGCTTGTGTCTCCTGCGAAGCGGCCTATTTTTAAAAAGTTGATAAAATATGTAGGTCTAGGTCACTTGGTTCAATATTTGTACATTTATCAGTGGGAAAGTCTTGTCAAATGAAGTCGCATGTGAAATATAAAACCTCTTACTTATCAATTAAAAGCTATGGTCAATCTGTTACTCTCAGAAAAGGTCAATCATCTAGGTGAAGTCACTGGGTACAAATTTTTGGGAATAAAAGAAAGGACTCATCATAAGAAATACATGTTTGAAATATCAAAGCCGTGTCACTTATAAAATAAAACATATAGCCATTCTTAATTTTTTTTCAAATGTAAGTCAAATACCTAGGTCAAGGTCACTAGGTAAAAAAATTGGTATCTGTAATAAGTTCTTATGAAAAGGAATACACATGTTAATTATAAAATTCATATCACTTACCAATCAAAAGTTATAGCCAATGTTAATTGTTTGGAAAAGTAGGTCAAATATCTAGGTCAAGGTCACTAGGTCAAAATTTATGGTACATGTTGTAAGGTTATGTCACAGGAAATACACATGTGAATTATAAAATCCCTATCACTTACCAATCAAAAGATATAGCAAATGTTTTTTTTTTTTTTTGGAAAAGTAGGTCAACTATCTAGGTCAAGGTCACTAGGTAAAAAGAATTTGGTATCTGTACAAAGGTCTTATGAAAAGGAATACACATGTGAATTATAAAATCCCTATCACTTACCAATCAAATGATATAGCCAATGTTAATTTTTTGAAAAGTAGGAAAAATATCTAGGTCAAGGTCACTAGGTCAAAAATTATGGTATGTGTAAAAAGGTCTCATCACAGGAAATACACATGTGAAATATCACCTATCACTTACCGATGAAAAGTTATGGGGTGTGACACCCAAAGTGTGACAGACAGACGGACGGACGGACTGACTGACAGACGGACAACGGACAAAGTGATCCCTGCGCTTCCACTACATGGAAAGAAGCGAACTCCCATTACATGAGAGTGAGACCAGGTGCCCAGAAAGAGTCAGCATCTCCTGCTTGCATCTATCAAAATCTATATATTGTGTACTTTATCTGGCATATTAACACGCCATAAGCAGGCGCTGAAAGAATGTTGCTACTCAGAAAAGGAAAGTTTGTGATGCTGAAACTTAAGTCGTCACGTTTGTCACAGAGTGAGGTGTTCATGTGACCATCAGAGTCGTGGGACAGCATAGAGTGTAACTTTTAATGTCTCAGTAGAAAGTGATAGAATCTATTTCTTCTTCCATGAAACATAATGGTGTAAGGTCCCCTCTGTATTACAGTTCTTATATAAAGTCAATGGTGTAAGGTCCCCTCTGTACTACGATTCATATAGAAAGACAATGGAGTAAGGACCCCTTTGTATTATGATTCATATAGTAGTCAAGGGTGTAAGGTCCCCATTGTATTATTGTCCATATAGAAAGTCAATGGTGTAAGGTCCCTTCTGTATTATTGTCTATGTATAAAGTCAATGGTGTAAGGTCCCCTCTGTATTATGGTCCGTGTAGAAATTCAAAAGTGTAAGTTACCATCTGTATTATGGTCCATATAGTAAGTCAATGGTGTAAGGTCAACTCTGTATTAAGGTCCATACAGATTTCGTTAATAGTGTTATGTTCCCCTCTGTATTATTGTGAACATAGAAAGTCAATGGCGTAGGGTCCCCTCTGTATTACGGTTCTTATAAAATTCAATGTTGTAAGGTTCCCTCTCTGCTATGGTCATACAAAAAGTCGATAACGTAAGGTCCCCTCTGTATTATGATCCATATAAAAAGTCAATGGCGTAAGATCCACCCTGTACTATGGGTAATATAGAAAGTCAATTGCGTAAGGTCCCCTCTGTATTATGATCCATATAGAAAGACAATGGCGTAAGGTCCCCTCTGTACTGTGGTCCATACAGAAAGTCAATGGCGTAAGGTCCCCTCTGTACTATAGTCTATATAGAAAGTCAATGGTGTAAGGTCCCCTCTGTATTATGGTCCATATAGAAAGTCAATGGCGTAAGGTCCCCTCTGTATTATGGTCCATATAGAAAGTCAATGGCGTAAGATCCCTTGTGTATTATGGTCCATATAGAAAGTCAATGGTGTAAGGTCCCCTCTGTATTATGGTCGATGTAGAAAGTCAATGGCGTAAGGTCCCCTCTGTACTATGGTCTTTATATAGAAAAAAATGGCGTAAGGTCCCCTATGTATTATGGTCCATATAGACAGTCAATGGCGTAAGATTCCCTCTTTATTATGATCCATATAGACAGTCAATGGTGTAAGGTCCCCATTGTATTATGGTCTATAGAGAAAGTCAATGGCATAAGGTACTCTCTGTATTATGTCGATGTAGAATGTCAATGGTGGAAGGTCCCCTTTATATTATGGTCTATATAGAAAGTCATATGGCGTAATAACACCTCTGTATTACGGTCCTTGTAGATAGTCAATATTGAAAGGTTCCCTCCGTATTATGGTCCATATATAAAGTAAATGGCGTAAGGTTCCCTCTGTACTATCGTCTATATAGAATGTCAATGGAGTAAGGTCCCCTCTGCATTATGATCTATATAGAAAGTCAATGGCGTAAGGTCCCCTCTGTTTTATGGTCTATATAGAAAGTCAATGGAGTATGGCCCCCTCTGTTTTATGATCCATATAGAAAGTCAATGTCGTAAGGTCCCCTCTGCACTATGGTCTATATAAAATGTCAATGGCGTAAGGTCCCCTCAATACTATCGTCTATATAGAAAGTCAATGGCGTAAGGTCCCCTCTGTATTTTGATCCAGAACGTCAATGGCGTAAAATCCCATCTGTAGTATGGTCCATAAACGAAAGTCAATCACGTAAGGTCTACTCTGTATTATGGTATATATTGAAAGTCAATGGCGTAAGGTCCCCTCTGCATTATGGTATATATTGAAAGTCAATGGCGTAAGGTCCCTCTGTATTATGGTCGATGTAGAAAGTCAATGGCGTAAGGTCCCCTCTGTATTATGGTCTATACAGAAAGTTAATGGCGTAAGGTCCTCTCTGTACTATGGTCTATATAGACAGTCAATGGTGTAAGGTCCCAATTGTATTATGGTCTATAGAGAAAGTCAATGGCGTAAGTTCCTCTCTGTATAATGTCGATGTAGAATGTCAATGGTGTAAGGTCCCCACTGTACTAGGGTCCTTATAGAAAGTCAATGGTGTAAGGTTCCCTCTGTATTATGGTCCATATATAAAGTAAATGGCGGAAGGTCCCCTCTGTACTATGGTCTATATAGAAAGTCAATAGAGTAAGGTCCCCTCTGTATTATGCGTATTATGATACATATAGAGAGTCAATGGCGTAAGGTCCCCTCTGTACTATGGTCCATACAGAAAGTCAATGGCGTAAGGTCCCCTCTGTATTATGGTCCATATAGAAAGTCAAAGGCAAAAGGCCCCCTCTGTACTATAGTCTATATAGAAAGTAAATGGAGTAAGGTCCCATCTGTACTATGGTTCATATAGAAAGTCAATGGAGTTAGGTCCCCTCTTCATTATGATACATATAGATGTCAATAGTGAAAGGTTCCCATTGTATTATTGTCCATATAGAAAGTCAATGGTGTAAGGTCCCTTCTGTATCATGGTCGATGTATAAAGTCAATGTTGTAAGGTCCCCTCTGTATTAAGGTCCATACAGATTTCGTTGATGGTGTTAGGTTCCCCTCTGCATTATTGTGAACATAGAAAATCAATCTCTGTATTACGGTTCTTATAGAATGTCAATGGCGTAAGTTCCCCTCTGTATTATAATCCATATAGAATGTCAATGGCGTAAGGTCCCCTCTGTATTATAATCCATATGAAAGTCAATGGCGTAAGGTCCCCTCTTCATTATGGTCCATATAGAAAGTCGATGGCGTAAGGTCTCCTCTGTATTATAATACATAGAAAAAGTCAATGGCGTAAGGTCCCCTCTTTATTATGGTCCATGTAGAAAGTCAATGGCGTAAGGTCCCCTCTGTATAATAATCCATACAGAAAGTCAATGGCGTAAGTTCCCTCTGTATTATAATCCATATAGAATGCCAATGGCGTAAGGTCCCCTCTGTATTATAATACATAGAGAAAGTCAATGGCGTAAGGTCCCCTCTTTATTATGGTCCATGTAGAATGTCAATGGCGTAAGGTCCCCTCTGTATTATAATACATAGAGAAAGTCAATGGCGTAAGGTCCCCTCTTTATTATGGTCAATATAGAAAGTCAATGGCGTAAGGTCCCCTCTGTATTATAATACATAGAGAAAGTCAATGGCGTAAGGTCCCCTCTGTATAATAATCAATACAGAAAGTCAATGGCGTAAGGTCCCCTCTGTATTATAAGCCATATAGAATGTCAATGGCGTAAGGTCCCCTCTGTATTATAATACATAGAGAAAGTCAATGGCGAGAGGTCCCCTCTTTATTATCATCCATATAGAAAGTCAATGGCGTAAGGTCCCCTCTATATTATGGTCCATGTAGAAAGTCAATGGTGTAAGGTCCCCTCTTTATTATGGTACATATAGAAAGTCAATGGCGTAAGGTCCCCTCTGTATTATAATACATAGAGAAAGTCAATGGCGTAAGGTCCCCTCTTTGTTATGGTCCATGTAGAAAGTCAATGGCGTAAGGTCCCCTCTTTATTATGGTCCATGTAGAAAGTCAATGGTGTAAGGTCCCCTCTGTATAATAATACATAGAGAAAGTCAATGGCGTAAGGTCCCCTCTGTATTATAATCCATACAGAAAGTCAATGGCGTTAGGTCCCCTCTGTATTATAAGCCATATAGAATGTCAATGGCGCAAGGTCCCCTCTGTATTAAAATACATAGAGAAAGTCAATGGCGTATGGTCCCCTCTTTATTATGGTCCATATAGAAAGTCAATGGCGTAAGGTCCCCTCTGTATTATAATACATAGAGAAAGTCAATGGCGTTAGGTCCCCTCTTTATTATGGTCCATGTAGAATGTCAATGGCGTAAGGTCCCCTCTGTATTATAATACATAGAGAAAGTCAATGGCGTATGGTCCCCTATTTATTATGGTCCATATAGAGAGTCAATGGCGTTATGTCCCCTCTGTATTATAATACATAGAGAAAGACAATGGCGTAAGGTCCCCTCTTTATTATGGTCCATATAGAAAGTCAATGACATAAGGTCCCCTCTGTATTATAATACATAGAGAAAGTAAATGGCGTAAGGTCCCCTCTTTATTATGGTCCATATAGAAAGTCAATGGCGTAAGGTCCCCTCTGTATTATAATATATAGAGAAAGTCAATGGCGTAAGGTTCCCCTCTTTATTATCATCCATATAGAAAGTCAATGGCATAAGGTCCCCTCTGTATTATAATACATAGAGAAAGTCAATGGCGTAAGGTCCCCTCTTTATTATGGTCCATGTAGAAAGTCAATGGTGTAAGGTCCCCTCTTTATTATGGTACATATAGAAAGTCAATGGCGTAAGGTCCCCTCTGTATTATAATACATAGAGAAAGTCAATAGCGTAAGGTCCCCTCTTTGTTATGGTCCATGTAAAAAGTCAATGGCGTAAGGTCCCCTCTTTATTATGGTCCATGTAGAAAGTCAATGGTGTAAGGTCCCCTCTGTATAATAATACATAGAGAAAGTCAGTGGCGTAAGGTCCCCTCTGTATTATAATCCATACAGAAAGTCAATGGCGTAAGGTCCCCTCTGTATTATAAGCCATATAGAATGTCAATAGCGCAAGGTCCCCTCTGTATTATAATACATAGATAAATGTCAATGGCGTAAGGTCCTCACTTTGTTATGGTCCATATAGAAAGTCAATGGCGTAAGGTTCCCTCTGTATTATAATACATAGAGAAAGTCAATGGTGTAAGGTCCCCTCTTTATTATGGTCCATATAGAAAGTCAATGGCGTAAGGTCCCCTCTGTATTATAATACATAGAGAAAGTCAATGGCGTAAGGTCCCCTCTTTATTATGGTCCATGTAGAAAGTCAATGGCGTAAGGTCCCCTCTGTATTATAATCCATATAGAATGTCAATGGCGTAAGGTCCCCTCTGTATTATAATACATAGAGAAAGTCAATGGCGTAAGGTCCCCTCTTTATTATGGTCCATATAGAAAGTCAATGGCGTAAGGTCCCCTCTGTATTATAATACATAGAGAAAGTCAATGGCGTAAGGTCCCCTCTTTATTATGGTCCACATAGAAAGTGAATGGCGTAAGGTCCCCTCTGTATTATAATACATAGAGAAAGTCAATGGCGTAAGGTCCCCTCTTTATTATGGCCCATGTAGAAAGTCAATGGCGTAAGGTCCCCTCTGTATTATAATCCATATAGAATGTCAATGGCGTAAGGTCTCCACTGTACTATAATACATAGAGAAAGTAAATGGCGTAAGGTCCCCTCTTTATTATGGTCCATATAGAAAGTCAATGGCGTAAGGTCCCCGCTGTATTATAATACATAGAGAAAGTCAATGGCGTAAGGTCCCCTCTTTATTATGGTACATATAGAAAGTCAATGGCGTAAGGTCCCCTCTGTATTATAATACATAGAGAAAGTCAATGGCGTAAGGTCCCCTCTTTATTATGGTCCATGTAGAAAGTCAATGGTTTAAGGTCCCCTCTTTATTATGGTCCATATAGAAAGTCAATGACGTATGGTCCCCTCTGTGTTATAATACATAGAGAAAGTCAATGGCGTAAGGTCCCCTCTTTATTATGGTCCATGTAGAAAGTCAATGGCGTAAGGTCCCCTCTGTATTACAATACATAGAGAAAGTCAATGGCGTAAGGTCCCCTCTTTATTATGGTACATATAGAAAGTCAATGGCGTAAGGTCCCCTCTGTATTATAATACATAGAGAAAGTCAATGGCGTAAGGTCCCCTCTTTATTATGGTCCATGAAGAAAGTCAATGGTTTTAGGTCCCCTCTTTATTATGGTCCATATAGAAAGTCAATGACGTAAGGTCCCCTCTGTGTTATAATACATAGAGAAAGTCAATGGCGTAAGGTCCCCTCTTTATTATGGTCCTATAGAAAGTCAATGGCGTAAGGTACCCTCTTTATTATGGTCCATGTAGAAAGTCAATGGTGTAAGGTCCCCTCTGTATTATAATACATAGAGAAAGTCAATGGCGTAAGGTCCCCTCTGTATTATAATCCATACAGAAAGTCAATGGCGTAAGGTCCCCTCTGTATTATAAGCCATATAGAATGTCAATGGCGCAAGGTCCCCTCTGTATTATAATTAAATAATTAAATGGCGTAAGGTCCCCTCTTTATTATGGTCCATATAGAAAGTCAATGGCGTAATCCCCTCTGTATTATAATTAAATAATTAAATGGCGTAAGGTCCCCTCTTTATTATGGTCCATATAGAAAGTCAATGGCGTAAGGTCCCCTCTGTATTATAATACACATAGAGAAAGTCAATGGCGTAAGGTCCCCTCTTTATTATGGTCCATGTAGAAAGTCAATGGTTTAAGGTCCCCTCTTTATTATGGTCCATATAGAAAGTCAATGGCGTAAGGTCCCCTCTGTATTATAATACATAGAGAAAGTCAATGGCGTAAGGTCCCCTCTTTATTATGGTCCATACAGAAAGTCAATGGCGTAAGGTCCCCTCTTTATTATGGTCCATATAGAAAGTCAATGACGTAAGGTTCCCCTCATTATTATGGTCCATGTAGAAAGTCAATGGCGTAAGGTCCCCTCCTCTCCTCCTACCACCTCCCACCCTTTTCTCCCTTTTCCGCCCCTTTCCTCCCCCCCCCCCTCATCCCTTTCTGATATTCTTCTCCCAGTTCTGTCGCCCCCTCCTCCAATTATGAAAAGTCAAAAGCGTATGGATCCCTTTTTATTAAATTCAATGTCGTAAGGTTCCCTCTTTACTATGGTCAACACGAAAGTCAATGGCGTAAGGTCTCCTCAGTATTGTATTATAACCGATAAATCTATTTTTTTGCATAGGGGACCTTACGCCATTGCAAATAGCGACATTCGTTGAACACCCCAAAACAGGTTCCACGTTCCGACAAAAAAGTGTAAAAACCTATACTGTACCGCGTAACGTTAAAAGATTCCGAATATATTTACTAGTACAGTCTACATTTTACTAACTGTGAAGATATGAAGTTATCATCCTGTTTAAATTCAGTCATCCAAACTCATATTTTTCATTGTGAAGAAATGATTAAATTAATGATTGAACCAATCATTGGATGATCGATTGTCCAAACCGTGTCGACCTGAAGTCAACTGTCTTTCTTTTTGAAAATATCGTGACAAAAAAACACATTTCTTAGGAAGTTTCGAAGTACTTTCATCAATGTCATGGACGGATCTAGAAATTAAAGAAAAATTTCCACGGCCATAATTAAGGAATGAGTGTCTTGTTTTTTGCGTTCATGGCTTTTACACTCTGGTTCGACAGGCGCAAATCTCGTGATTTGCGCCTGTCGAACCAGAGTGTAAAAGCCATGAACGCAAAAAATAAGACACTCATTCCTTATATTTACATTCAGAAACATTCAGATGTAAAACATCTTTGAAAACATCCTCGAAATTTTATACAAATTAAGTGAAAATTAAGATCTAAATGTTTCACGTGTGTCAATTCTCCCTACCAGGAAGGGCAAGAAATATTCCATTGCAAAGGACCAAAATATACGGTTTGATATTAAAAATTACCGAATAATTTTAATTTTAGAAATGTTTACACAATGAGTCTTAATTTTTTGTAAACAATTTAAAGAGAATAAGGCCTTATTTACAATTAGAAAAGTCAGTGCTGCATTCAAGTACACATGAACTCTGGAAGTTCACATTTAAAAATGTACTGTTACAACGTTTTGACAATGTTGTAAATATCTGCTAAAACGTTTTCATGATGAATTTTAACTTTTTATAAACAATTCAACACGTTTAAAGAGAATGAAACCTTATTTATAATATCAGAGTATTCAGCGCTGCATAAATTCATTTCGGTAGCGCCACCTACATTAAAGTACACATGAACTCTCTGGAAGCTGTTCATATACACGTACTTAGAGTTGTTATACATATTTCAATGGTTTCAAGGATTTTTTTTTTTTTTTTGGTTGTTCCCGTCTGTTTCTTCCCTTTTATATCGTCTCATTCCCGTACACTTGTTGGGAATCTCCTCCTAATTAGTCGATATCAAGATATCGACTAATTCTAGATTTGTACAGGTTTGTCAACTTTCGATTTGATTCATCAGATTCAACATTGCAATAGGGGCAATTGTCCGATAGAAAGAAACATTCTTGTGACTAGTGAAAAACACGTGACCAGAGCTATCCACTTCACATGTCGTCATGACAACGCTTTGGCATCGCAATTCTGAATTGAAATATTGCACATTAACGTAATATCTACAATGAATGATATTTTTTCTTGAACAATTTTTACTTTTAGACCAATTAGTGTGTGATACGGTAAACCCTATGCCTTCAAAATCCCTAATGACATTTCTGGATCCTTGGATCCATTGCATCAAAGAAACGTTTGGATACTTAGAATGCGAGGCTACCAGTGGGCTAATTAAAAAGTTTCTTACCATCCAGCCGACTAAGCTGTTTCGTTGAGGATACTCCATTTTGTTTGTATATTTTCTTTCCAAAGACAAATTGATAAATGCAACAAAGAAATTAATGAGCGATATAAAAATCGATAAGACTGTGCGTAGTCACAAAATTTAATAGGAATTTTTTTTAGAAGTTTCCCCTTATTTCCCCCAAATTCTTTAATCGGAACTCTCCGCTTTTCCCGCGAATATATACTGAAAGGCTTTTGAATGGTCAAGTTAATCTGCGTAAGACTTTTTAACTCGTGCTCAGGGTCCGCTCACCAGTTTCTCTTACCCGGTCATGCGGCACAGAAATATTGCGCAATCATACATAATTTGACGTCATCTCATTTTATTTCTATATATTTCACATTTTTATACTACATATCAATCTGTTCGTTATATCTACAGCTTTTATATGATACTAGTCTCAAGGTCATGTTAAGATTGCTATACATAATAAATATCATACAATTTTGCTGAAAAAGGTTCAGAAAATTGGCCTAAAATTCATGGTTTTTGCCATTTTTCTGTGTATTGTTTCTGGTCTCCTGGAAAAATTTCAGAAATAATGCTTATATTTCCTTAAAGCTATTATCTTTTACCCCATTCTAGCCAAATTTTAAAAATTTCCAACACATGTAACTCAAAAAATGTGTAAAAACCCAAAAACTTCATATTTTCCCTTATGAAGTCTTTTCAAACAGGGAAAATCCGGTACGCCTTTTAAAATATCTATATTTAGACTAAATAAGTCATGTGACCTAAAATTTTTATTGCTCTTACACAAGGCAGGCATACTCTACAATATCCATCTTACCATTATAGACTATCTTCATAATGGTCTTCTCAACCCACCTTTCAAAACCACTCAATTTCCCCTATTTCAGCTTTCCACCCTGGACATTTTGGGTTTACTCTAAAAAGCGGTGAGCGGACCCTCACGACTTACTAACTCGTATGCACGATGTCATTCTAAATGTATCTCGTTGTAACGTAAATGTGTGTATATGTCTATATATGTCTGTATATTATCCATATTCATTATATAATTTTTTAAAACGTACTCTATATGTGTAAAATACGATGCCCATCTGGCCAGCGTAATCGGTAACTTACGCGTAACTGTCTATAAGGCAACTCAGTGCACTTGGCATTGGAAAACGGCAGCCTAGAGGCCCAGTGTCTAGATAGGGTCCATGGGGCACATGTCGCTCGTAGACACTATGTTTGTATATATTGTAAATATGTTTTATCGACTTGAAAATAAAATAAGAAACGTTACTATGACTTTATTCTACTTTGCATACGGATTTGGATTTACGCTACCAAGGAAAATCACACTTAAGATTTATACTACCATATTGTACTTATATATGTAGGTCCGTGTACTAAACCACAATTCAATTTTCCATTTCGGAAACATTAATGAAAAATGGAAAATTGAATCAATTTTTCATTTTTCATTTTCAATTTAGTAAATGAAAAAAGGAAAATTGAATCAATTTTCAATTTTTCATTTTAAAATTTCAAATTGAAAAACGAAAATGGAAAATGGACTCAAATACGCTGCATTAAACCACAATTCAATTTTCCATTGCAAAAGTAAAAAACGAAAATGGAAAATTGAACCCATTTTCAATTTTCAATTTTCATTTTGAAAATGAAAAATGAAAAATTGATTCAATTTTTCATTTTTCATTTTAAAAATGAAAATTGAAAATTAAAAATGGGTTCAATTTTCAATTTTCCTATTTAAAATTTTATTTTCCTAATGAAAAATAGAAAATGGACTGTAATAGGCTGTACTAAACCACAATTCAATTGTCCTTTTCAAAATCCGTAATGGAAAATGAAAAATTGAGTCAATTTTCCATTTTCACACTCCGCCCACTAATGCAAAAATGAAAAATGAAAAATTGAATCCATTTTCAATTTTTCATTTTTCATTTTCGATTTAACGACACACGACCTGCACACCCCTATCACTATAATCCAGAGGTCCAGCGATTAGCCAATGAGAGCGCTCGTTTCAAACGTAAACAAAAGTCTCTATCGGCAGCTTGCCCTTTCTCTCGCTTCGCAAATAAACAGTTGTAGTTGTGGAAATAACATTTAATATGTTTTTAAATTAATTTTATGAAATATGTTATCTTAGACACATAAATTTATGCAGCTCTCTCGTATTTTTGTAACAAAGCTGTATGACAAGGCAATGCGATTGTAGCCGTTTCACTATTTCTTATATTTAAATTACCAGTCATCGCTTTACTGATATATCTCTCGATAACATTGTATTAATCCATTCATATTCTATTTTTAAATCTACCTTTAATTTACTAAAGCATATCGTTTGTCTCATTGGCTTTCCTCTTTCGGCAATTAATTATCACGTGACTTTTATTATAAATTAGAATGTTCCCTTGAAATCAGCGGTAGCTTCTACCCATTTTTCCTACTGACCACTTTGGTTCATTTCCAGTCGTAAGTAATAGGATATACATCACATTCTCTTCATTTCGCACCATCTCATTCATTGTCTAACAATATCGCACTATTTTTCATCATATTTCACTTCATAAAATGTTTAATAAATCATGAACATAAAACAAGCCTCATCATTTCAAAACTAAGGCACGGTCCATTTGATATTCTGGGGGGGGGGGGGGGGGGGCTTGGGTTTTTTTTCGAAAAAAATAATTTTGCTCTCAATTTTGATGAAAAAAATAAATTTGCTTATGGTGTGACAGAAAAAAAATAATCTTGCTCTTACAAATAATCTGAATTTGAAGAATTACCATAAAATTTTGCTAAAATTCTTGAAAATTTTCCGGCTCGCTTCACTCGCCGCAGTTCTCAAATTATATAAATTTTTTTGCCTCGCTTCGCTCGCCATAGTTTTCTATCAAAACATTATTTACAGATAGCATTTTTTAAAGTTCAGATATATGAAGATATCAAAAGTTATACATGTATGTGAATGAAAAAGGGCTTCCTTAAAAGCTTAAATATATTACCAAATTATCAATATTTATGTATTGCTATTAATACATGTTGCATGTATCCCATAGAGTCATGTTCTTGTAAGCTTAGAAGAAGAACTTCAGTTATTCACCAATTTACAATTCTTAGCAACATTTAAAAAAATTGTCTAGGAGACCTTCCCCTCAGACCCTCTTATACATGTTATATACATGTATCTTATATAAAATATTGAGAATTGTATTGTAAAAATCTTTTATCTCTCTGTTTAAAAGTGAATTGAATACTTGCATACAAATAAACTAATTTATTAATATTCAGAGTTTTGAGTAAAAATATTAATAATTTTTATTGATAAAACACAAACATTCTTAATATGCGCATCACTTTGTTAAAAAAATTTCCTTGCTCCAACTTTGCCAGAAAAAAATAATTTTGCCCCGGTCCGGGGCGAAAAAAATAATCTTGCTCCGACAAAAAACCCAAGCCCCCCCCCCCCCCCCCCCCTGAATATCAAATGGACCATGCCTAAGTACAAAAGGAACCTGGATACGTAACCATATGCGATCTACCACTTGTCCGGTTACACGATAAAGGATCATGGACTTTAAAGTTTCCTTGTGTTATCGCCTTATTTCGAGTGAATCTAACAGAATTGTGCTTTTTTGCATAAAAAGAACTATGGACATTAACTATTATGAATTATACAGAAATCCCTTTTTATCCATCCATAACCCGGTTGACGTCTATGTTGTCGAGAGGTTATTCTACTGCCATCGCTGTATATTCGGTCATACTTTGGATGTTGTACACTATCAGGAATGGATCCAGAGTGGAAAGCGGGAGAGTGGGGTGTTGCATCGGCCCAAAGGGTCGATCCGAGGCACGAAATGCCCAGTGTAGGAGGGTACGGGAGGTAGAAGTCCGGGGGGGGGGTCCCCGGGAAGTAAAATAAAAAAATAGAATATAATTGTGCAATCTGAAGCATATTTTCTCCTTATTATCTCGAACATCAGGACCATTTTAGGAATACCAGTTCCAATTAGTAGGGAGAGCCTGGGTTTATCTCGATCTTTTTTTTTTCAGATTATTTGTACTTTAATACTTATTGTTTATTTGTCCCCGCAGTTACAGTGTTACATGAACATAAAATTAGAATATTAGTATGATATGGAGTAAAATTTGTTTCCTTCATTTTTGTTTGTTTGTTTGTTTTTACATAATTTCCAAGTCCAATGTTTAAATATACCCCCACCATTATATGGCGGTAATATAATAAATGTACATTTCTATGTTTTAAACAAAATTTGAAGACAAAAAATCCTTCTATAAGCATAAAAGCGTGAAGGTTCCTATCCCCGTACCATTTATATGTTTTGTAAATCATTTGACATGTTCATATAATTGTTAATTTTCCGATAAAATGTAGAAAATGAATTGAAAGATATGATAACTAGTTGGTTCGGGCATAAAATGAAAAGAAAACCCCCTGCGCGATGTACAATACAAAACTTTGCAATAAATATTGTTTGTACGAACAAATTTAGAACCTAAAAAAATTGGATTTACAACCTCCATAAATTCTCAAATAAGGTATCGATATATGATTGAATACATATAAAAAAAAATTTCTAATTGATGAATTCTGCTGAACATTAAGCACTTTCTACTGATGCGTTAGCAGTTTTTTTTTTTTTTTTTCGATTGCTGATGTTACCGAAATAAAAATAAAACATAGGGGGTTCCCATAGGGGGGGTGCCTATGGGGGGTCCCATGGGGATTCCCCCCACACCCACCCCCTTAATCCGTCCTTGCATGTACTGTTGAAACTTAAGTGGTGGATAGATGTTGATTTCTAGCATCTATAGATAGTAAAAAAGATTTTTTTAAATGCCTCGGATTACACCATTTTGTCATAAAAATCCGAAAATTTCGCGTACGATTTTAGATTTTTTTGTGTGTCTATTTGTTCATTTATTTCCAAGATATACAAGGATTATTGAATCGATTTATTTTGATTTTGACCATGCATAGCACCATTACCTTTAAAATCGGCTCGAGAATCGATCATGCTCGCTTGATGTCAGTAACGCTGCGCGTGCAAACAACGTCTACCCCTGCGTTAATCCAATTATCTAATTAGCAGTGACTATGTGTATTATCAAATTTAACTTTTGACTGTCAGACGGAAACAAGTTTTCATATTCAATGTCTTTTAAAATGCCATTATCTAAAGCGTGTTCACGTTGCAGACCCGTTGGACTTCACAATAAAATCAACAGAAAGTCTGAAATATGGGCTAGTTTTATGTTACTTTCACGGTGTCTTCACTAACATATTTTATAAAGAAGATATATTTTGTTCTACAGTACTATAACGTGTCGCTCCAAGTTTTAAAATGGTTTCGTAGAGTCTCAGCACAATACTTTCCAATATGTTTGTAAATAAATTGTATGGTGGAGCTGGATGGCTAAAAGGGGAGGTTGGATGCGATTAAAACACACATCCATATTTCATAATATTTATTTTAAAAACATATAAAATGTTATTTCCACAACTACAACTGTTAATTGCGAAGCGAGAGAAAGGGCAAGCTGCCGATGGAGACTTTTGTTTACGTTTGAAACGAGCGCTCTGATTGGCTAATCGCTGGACCTCTGGATTATAGAAATAGGGGTGTGCAGGTCGTGTGTCGTTAAAACGAAAATGAAAAATGAAAAATTGAAAATGGATTCAATTTTTCATTTTTCATTTTTGCATTAGTGGGCGGAGTGTGAAAATGGAAAATTGACTCAATTTTTCATTTTTCATTACGGATTTTGAAAAGGAAAATTGAATTGTGGTTTAGTACAGCCTATTACAGTCCATTTTCTATTTTTCATTAAGAAAATAAAATTTTAAAAAGGAAAATTGAAAATTGAACCCATTTTCAATTTTCAATTTTCATTTTTAAAATGAAAAATGAAAAATTGAATCAATTTTTCATTTTTCATTTTCAAAATGAAAATTGAAAATTGAAAATGGGTTCAATTTTCCATTTTCGTTTTTTACTTTTGCAATGGAAAATTGAATTGTGGTTTAATACAGCGTATTTGAGTCCATTTTCCATTTTCGTTTTTCAATTCGAAATTTTTAAATGAAAAATTGAAAATTGATTCAATTTTCCATTTTTCATTTACTAAATTGAAAATGAAAAATGAAAAATTGATTCAATTTTCCATTTTTCATCAACTTTTCCAAAATGGAAAATTGAATTGTGGTTTAGTACACGGACCTATGTACATACTTTGTAACGTGTACGCTACCAAAAGAACTTATTCACCAAAGAATGACAGATCACGTTACATTTCTACACATTACAACTGGTGGCAGCGGTGGGATTTGTGATTTTGAATGAATATTTTTGTTGTGTGTTATTTTTCAATATGGATATTTAGGAACCGACAAATTCGTACGTCAAGCAATTTATGAATGACTGTGACTTGAGTTGTCTAGTGCAAATGCACTATTTTCTAACTTTTCAGAATTATCAACACAGAAGTTCCTATTGTGTAACCAGTTTTATTTTTTTGTGTGAATTTCATGCATAGCCTTACTAATACTACTCTTTACTCTTTATTCTAAGAGTCAACATTTTAAACCTATTTTGAACCAAAAATTTTTTTTTTTTCGCGTTTAAATAAATGTTGATATCGACCAAGCTTTTTTGGAAAGCTAATACTTGTCGCAATTTCAGCATCAGTAAGCTCCGCCCACTGTTTGAACTTCTTGCGCGCACGTTATGTGATTGGGGCCAACCTGTGTTCATCGTGAAATGAACGTCAAAATTGAATAGGCGTTTAACATAGGAAATCAACTTGCAATGTAAATACAAGTATTAGCTTTTACAAAAAGCTTGCCGGCAGTTAGCTGACATTAATTTAATAAATGTTGTAAAATACTAGTAAGAAAAAATTGGAATAAACGATTTTTGTTCTTGTTGACCAATCGCACATTTCCGGGCTTTTCCGTTTTTATTTCCGATTCAAGCTACGGAAATTTCCGAGGATCTGTGATTGTTGTAGGACGTATCGGTACAAAGACTTTTCGATGCATCTTTCGGATGAAAATGCACTGATACAATATGACTTTCATTTGTCAAGTCATCTAGACTCTTGAGCCGACCTGATGAAAGTATCTTATGCACAGTTTCTGAATAACCTTGACGAATATTTGCATATTTTGTAATTGTCCACCAATCATATTGTCAAGAGTTATTTTATCCGTGCAAGTATGTCACGATTGATTACAGTATACCGGCAGTCATGACTGCCGGTAATTACTCAATGTTGAGGAGTCGGCAGTACATAGAGAGAGATAGAGCATGCGCGGATCCAGAATTTTTGGTCAGAGGGGGTCCAAAATTGTATGAAGTATACCTATGATGTAGGTATATTTCGGTGCACATCATGGGGGAGGGGACAACGTGTGCACTACAGTAAGGATTGTTTGGGGGGTGGTTATTTTTAGCTTTCTTTTCACGTTTATTTTTATGAAGAATTGGCGAGCGAAGCGAGCCTGAATGTATTTAGATATGAATATTAATTTGTCTTGCTCCGATTGAGATGATTATTTATAACATTGAATATTGTACTCCTTGTATCGGCGAGCGGAGCGAGCCGCGAAAATTTTGATTAATTCACATCAGGGACATATATTAAGACCTATTAAAGATATTTAGTATACAAAAATACCAATCCAAGGAATGCTTGTGTCGCCTGCGAAGCGGTTTGATTATTATTATAGAAAGTGGATCAAAATTATTGGTATCAGTAGGAAAGTCTTGTCAAATGAAATTCATTTGAAATATCAGACCTCTTAATTACAAATTAAAAGATATGGTCATTCTCAAATTTTCTGAAAAGAGTGTCAATCATCTAGGTCAAGGTCACTACGTAAAAATTGGTAAGAAAAATGTCTCATCATAAGAAATATTAAAGACCTATCACCTACCAATTAAAAGATATATACAACCTTAGAAAAGAAGGTCAAATAGCTAGGTCAAGGTCAATAGGTCAAAAATTATGGTATGTGTAGAATGGCATTGTTACAAGGAAAATACATGTTAAATATCAAAGCCATATCACCTACCAATCAAAAGATATAGCAAATATTACTTTTCTTGAAAAGTAGGTCAAATATCTAGGTCAAGGTCAAATATTATGGCCTGTGTAGAAAGGTCTTGTCACAGGGAATACGCATGTGAAATACCAAAGCCCTATCACTTACCAATCAAAAGATATATTCATTCTTAATTTTTTTGAAAAGTAGATCAAATATGTAGGTCAAGGTCACTAGGTCAAAAATTATGGTATGTGTAGGAAGGTCTTGTCACAAGTAATACACATGTGAAATATCAAAGCCCTATCACGTACAGATAAAAAGTTATGGGCTGTGACATCCAAAGTGTGACAGACAAACAGACGGACGGACAACGGACAAAGTGATCCCTAAGTGTCGCTATGCTTCGCAGGCGACACAAAAATTAAAAATAGCAATCCAAGGAATGCTTGTGTCGCCTGCGAAGCGGCCTATTCTAGGAGGTAAATCACATGGTTCAAAATTACTGGTATCACTATAAAAGTCTTGTCTAATGAAATTCATATGTGAAATATCAGACCTCTTATTTACCAATTGAAAGATATGGTCAATCTCAAATTTTCAGAAAATAGTGTCAATCAACTAGGTCAAGGTCACTACCTAAATACTTAGGTAACAAAACAAAGGTCACATCATAAGAAATATATGTGTGAAGTATTAAAGCCTTATATCACTTAGCAATCAAAAGATATACGCAATCCTTAGAAAAAAGGTCAAATATGTAGGTCAAGGTCACTAGGTAAAAAATTATGGTATGTTTAAAAAAGTCTTGTCACAAAGAATACACATGTGAAATATCAAAGACCTATCACTAACCTATCAAAAGATAAAGCGAATCCCAACTTTTTAAAAAATAGGTCAAATATCTATGTCAAGGTCACAAGGTCAAAAATCATGGTATGTGCCGAAAGGTCTTGTTACAAGGAATACACAAGTGAAATTTCAAAGCCTTATCCCTTACCAATCAAAAGATATATACAATCTTAATTTTTTGTTAAAGTAGTTCAAATATATAGGTCAAGGTCACCAGGTCAAAATTATGGTATGTGTAGAAAGGTCTTGTTACAATCAATACACATGTGAAATATCAAAGCCCTATCACTAACCATTCAAAAAATATAGCAAATTTTAACTTTTTTGAAAAGTAGGTCAAATATCTAGGTCAAGGTCACAAGGTCAAAAATTATGGTATGTTTACAAAGGTCTAGTCACAAGGAATACATGTGTGAAATATCAAAGCCCTATCCCTTACCATTCAAAAGATATAAGCAATCTTATTATTTTTGAAAAGTAGGTCAAATATGTAGGTCAAGGTCACTAGGTCAAAAATTATGGTATGTGTAGAAAGGTCTTGTCACAAGGAATACACATGTGAAATATCAAAGCCCTATCACTTACCATTTAGAAGTTATGGGCTGTGACACCCAAAGTGTGACAGACAGACAGACGGACGGACGGACGGACGGACGGACAGACGGACAACGGACAAAGTGATCCCTAAGTGTCGCTATGCTTCGCAGGCGACACAAAAATGATAAAGGAATTTTGCAGAAAAATAATTGTGTATTTGTAAATGGCGAGCGAAGCCTTTCAACGCCTTTTTATGCATTTTAGACCCCTTTCAATTAGAAATGGGCCAAAGCTGGACCCCGGGCCATCTCCGAAAATCTCAGTGGGGGGTTCAGACCCCCGTAACCCCCCCCCCCCCCCCCTCCTCTGGAGCCGCGCATGGAGAGAGAGAGAGAGAGAGAGAGAGAGAGAGAGAGAGAGAGAGAGAGAGAGAGAGAGAGAGAGAGAGAGAGAGAGAGATCCAACCTATGATTATTTGGAATTATTTGGAAAACGAAAAAAAAATATATATTTGGCCAATTCTTAGGGAGGGGGTGTATCCTACACATCTAGCGCCCTCTTAGTCTAGTATTATGTTGTCCTATAACAAATTCGAAATATTAAAGATATCCTAAGCTTATACATGTAGTCATTAAGCAAATTTTTGAAAATATTTTCAATATTTCAAATTTGTCATAGGACAATATGTAAACAATAACATAACTAAACAAGGATATACATGTGAACCAATGAAGTTTTTTAATCCTTACAAAAATACCACCACTATGGATTATATGTCAAAGTAGTTTGCATGTTTGTTACTTCATGGGCATTATGACCATTGTGAGCAATAAAGAATTTGAGTTTGTATAGAACCATGCACTGCTACAAAAAAAAAGAGCCAGACAAAACTCAGATTTTGTACAGACCAGTATCCTTGAACAGTTTTGAACCGCAAAACACAAAATGTATATAATTCTTGCAATTTTGAATATTTGATGGAAAAATCAAGTTTTAGGTAACCGATTGCTGGTAGAAGTTTGCCCCGGCCCCAACTCCTAAAATTCACTTCCTAGGTAGTCTCATTAGTGAAAAATTCAGATATTAGATTCTCGTATTTTCTCTTATTCAATTCAAATTCAAGACCGACTTCTTTTATAATTTTCTTTCAGCGTTACAAAATTCTTATCTGTTTACTGGTCATGAGAAGTTTTCAGTGTTTGATGGTCCAACAACTGCCGTGCAACAAGAGGGTTATACAACTGCTCCTCGGGACGGGCTACGCCCTCGGAGACGGTACAGGGCAAAGCCCTGGTGGGGGGACCGGGGGCCGGAAAGCCCCCCGGAAGCTAACAAATTTCAGCCTTTTCGGCGTTTTACCTATGGTTTGCAAATTTTAGGGGGGGGGGGGGGCGTACGCCCGGCCCTAACCCCCCCCCCCCCCCTTGAATCCGCCACTGTGATGATCCATCAAAACACAATGACAAAGAAAGTTAAAGGCAAAGTGAGGACAGAAAATAGACATCTAATGAAAAAATTAAGTGCGGCGAGCGAAGCCGAATTTTTTAGGCACGGTCCATTTGATATTCTGGGGGGGGGGGGGGGGGGGGGGGGGGCTTGGGTTTTTTGTCGGAGCAAGATTATTTTTTTCGCCCCGGACCGGGGCAAAATTATTTTTTTCTTGCAAAGTTGGAGCAAGGAAATTTTTTTTTATAAGAATTGATGTGAATATTAAGAATGTTTGTGTTTTTTCAATAGAAATTCTTTAAATTTACTTAAATTACTCCAAACATTATTTTTATGTAAAACTTGTATTCACTTCTAAACTGAGAGAGATGAAAGATCTTAAGGTCATGTAACATGTAAGAGGGCCTGATGCAAGTTTTTAGATGTAGAAATGAAAACTAGTGAAAATCTTATTTGAATTCTCCTTCCAAGCTTGTATATAAAAAAGACACTATGGTGATACATGTATCTATTAATAGTAATAAATTATATTGATAATGTATTTAAGCATTTTATTTGTTTCAGTCACATGCATTCTTTTGATATTTTCAAATATGAACTTGCCATTACATAAGAAAAGTATGGCGAGCGAAGCGAGCCAAACTTTTGTTAAAAAAAGTAAAAACTGCGGCGAGCGAAGCGAGCCGAAAAATTTTCAGGAATTTTAAGCGAATTTTATGGTTATTCTTCAAATTCAGATTACTTGTAAGAGCAAGATTATTTTTTTTCTGTCACACCATAAGCAAATTAATTTTTTTCATCAAAATTCAGAGCAAAATTATTTTTTTCGAAAAAAACCCAAGCCCCCCCCCCCCCCCCCCCCCCAGAATATCAAATGGACCGTGCCTTACCAGAAGTCGCGAGATTGGGTGAAAGGGGGGCTGCCCCTCTAAATCCGCCACTGTTATTGGCTAATCTTATGTAACATTTTAGTCAGTCATATGTACATATTTCTACTTACGTTTTCATCTATCTAGTAGTATTTAAAAAAAAAAAGTATTATAAAAACAGGGACGTATAGCTGTTGTCCTTGTTATACATTTTTGTTACGGTCATAACTGCATGCATGAGTCCTACTCCTAGCTTTGTATTTTGTAGCCGGCATTTTTTTTTTTTTTTTCTTTTTTAATAGTTGGGCGAAGTGAGCGGAATTTTTGAGAACTAAAACTTATTTGATTAAAAGTCGCAAAAGTGAAGGTAAAACTCCCCAACTTCCCGCCCATGTAGGTTCTGGATCCGCGCTTTTCAGAGAGAGGAAAAACGCGGGAAATATTTTTACCCATAGTTCAATAGACATGTGCTCAACTTCAAAACTTCCGGTGAAAAAGTTAGCAAATTTTGACATCGCTAAGAATGATCATGTTTGTAAATAGTAACAACAAATGAGTTATCAGAGTAACACCTCATTCTGAATATACACGCACCTAAGACCCTCGTGTAAAAGGAAATTCGGGGGCAAGGCCTTGAACCTGATTAGTGATTTGCAGGGGAGTGCAGTCGAGGATAAAGCAGGTTTTTACAGAAATGTTACCTTGCAATATTTCAATATGTTTTGCCTATGAAGTTGTGAATACGTAAAAAAAATCAAAAGTTGGTTCTCTGGCTAATTTTTTTTTTTAAATCATATGCGGCAGGCAGGTCTTTTTTCATAAAACATTTTCAGAACAACTGCTGTAATGACATCTTTTATGCTTTGTTTCCTCAGCGAGTGATTGACATTTCTGTCCAGTTTTATTACTTCAATTTGTACCCATTGAATGACCGCTTGAAATGACCTGAAAATTTTATGGACGAACACAAACACAAGTACATGTACAGTTAGATAAGATAGTGGACGTTAGACTAAGAGATTTAAATCTCAGGCGCAGAACAAGATTTACAAAATAATGTCATGCATCAGGTCAAACACGTGATATCGCGAGGTTGTTTCCATAACAACGTCCATTCACCTGTTTTGGTGACGAGTTGTCTGGTCAATTCGTAACCAGGTGACGACTTGACCAGACAACTCGTCACCAAAACTTAGAAGTTTTCTAATAAAAAATCGTCACCAAAACTTGAAAAAATCTTGATAAAAAGTCGTCAAAAAATCTTGATAAAAACTCGTCACCATTTGAGTTTTTAACAATTTTTTTTTCTAAGTTTTGGTGAGACTTAAAAACACAGAAAATGTGACCAATATGTTGTAATATTCAAAGTCAATTTTCTAAGTTTTGGTGACGAGTTTTTATCAAAATTTCTACTATAAGTTTTGGTGACCACTTTTTATCAAGATTTTTGGTGACGACTTTAAATCAAGATTTTTTCTAAGTTTTGGTGACGATTTGTCTGGTCAAGTCTTCACCTGGTTACGACTTGACCAGACAACTCGTCACCAAAATGGTCAGGTTACGAGATGTCTTTTTTTGGTTACGAGTTGTCTTGTTACGAGATGTCTTGGTGACGAAGTGACCAGCAATCTTTGACCTGATGCATGAGTGTAAACTTGCATCATGGCGCTTGAATTCGAAGAGACGAAGCGGAGGTAAGTAGAATCCCAGCCGTATCATTGATATTAAAGCTTAACAAGGTAAAATATGATTGTCGATTGTTTAGTTTTATGTTATTCGAGTGAGACACAGTCAATAATCCCCTAGAAAATTTGCCGATTCGTGCCGGCCATATCCTAAACTTGGATTCCGGGTTTGTTCAATTGTAGATTCCAGTGCGGCCAACACACCCCTACCAACCAAATATCCAAGTGTTGTTGGCTGTTTCTGTGACTAAGACCAGTCAAGCTTATGTGATCACACTGTGTCTGTCTGTCTGTCCGTCCGTCTGTAAACAATTCGCAAGATCACAAATACAGCGCGTGCAGCATGTCCGTTCTGATTTTTCATTTAGTCACCTACCTAAACCATTGTTCAAAACTTGGGCACCTTTTCTGCCCAAGTAAATTGATGACGTCATTACAATGGAGACAATCGAATAGTGCGCGAGAAAATTCGAAAAAACTTGGTTAGAACTATAAAAGCAGGGTTTTTGTTTTCCTTGTTTTGGGGCCGAATTTCGGCCCCTTCCCAATGCCAAATTTCCTCTATTTTTCCCAAGAAATCACTCTTAAATTCCCAAAGAGGAAATATGAAAAAATCACTTTAGAAAGTAATACTCAAAACCTGGAAGTCAGCACAAAATGTCCTATTTCTAAGTGCATCTTCAAGTTTTTCATTCAACCCTTGTTCAGTTCAAGTAAATCATTGGATTAGCAGTGTAATAAATGATAATTTAGGGTTATACAGTGGTGAGAATTTGTATAAAAATTTTCCCAATTTCAGCAAAATGTCGCAAATTTTCCCAAATGGGACAGGTATAGGCACCTTCCCCAAAATAAAAAAAGTATTTGCGATCTTCTGTATTTCTTGTGCCTGCAACTTCTCTGAAACCCTTAGAGATAGAAAATTAATTCTTTTTGCATTTTACTTTGTTTATGGTCTAGATGTGCACCTGACATTTGGTTTCTGTCCTAGACCCCCAGTGTCTTAGAAAAGGCCTCTATGGGAATTTCAGGGTGATTTTTTTGGAAAAATAGAGAAAATTTGGCATTGGGAAGGGGCAGAAATTCGGCCCCAAAACAAGGAAAAAAAACCCCTGAACAATAATTTTCATTCTACATGTACATCCCTCATTCCCTGTAGTTCTATTTTATATTTCATTATGAATGTACTGTACATGTACAAAGCTTTAACTTTAATTTCCAGAAATGGAGAAAACTAAGGATAAACCTGTACCATGTGATATTTGCGGATCAACATACAAGAATCGTAAGTCCATGTTAAACCACAGGCGCAATGTACATACGGAGCATTATGTAAAAGGTACTTACTAACTTTTTTCATCAATTTTAGAAATCCCTGACAGATTTTCGGGGAGCAAATTGTTGCATGGAAAAAACTTTAACCTAGGCTATATCTCATGAACTATAAGCGGTAGGGCTTTGGTATTTAAGGTGGATTTCTCATGACTCAACTTTTCGGACATTAAGTGAACTTGACCTTGATCCCAGGACCACTAGTCCTACATCAACCAGACTTATGGATGATGCATCTGAGGATGCTTACTACAGTGCATGGTACGAAGCTGCATCTGACCCACATTTCACACTTGAGCGACCAGGTAAAGTAACATTTGACAGGTCTATTTCCAGCCTATTATAAGTCCTAGGTCATCAAATCTTTTGTTTGTGATGCATCTTAAGATGCTTACTGCAAGGCATGGTACAGATGCTACACCTGATCTATATTTCAGGCTTAAAATGGGACAGGTCCATTTCAAGCCTATTGGAAGTCCTACATAAGCCAAACAAACATGGAGGATACATCTGAGGATGCAACTGCAATGCATGGTACAGATGTTGCAATTTACCTAGATTTCACGCTTGATAATCAGGTTAAGTAAAATGGGACATGCCCATTCCAACCTAGATCAATCAAACATGTGGGTGATGTATCTGAGGATGCTTACTGCAGTGCATGTACAGGTGCTGAATCTGACCTATATTTCATGCTTGATCAAATGACCTTGACCTTCTTTTTCTCTTGAATGATTTTGACTTTAGAAACAAATATAAATGTACTTAGAAATATGTTTAAATTGAATTTCGCTGCCATGAGGTGAGCTTCGTAATCTGTGATTACCTACGTTTGAACTGTTTCTTTGGCTAACTCTATAAAAGTGTGGTTTTGTGCCCTTATTTAATGTATATAGTTGTTTGTCATGTTTAAGTTACTATTTGCTTTGATAAACATTACATGCTATAATCTTCTTTTTGAATTTTATGAATTTTTAGCTCACCTCACGAAGTGAGAGGGAGCTTATGCTATCGCCCTGTTGTCTGTGTCCGCACTAGTATGTTAAGAAGTTTTATTTCTCTATTATACGTGCTAGGAAGTTCAAACTTACACAGATGATGTGTCTTTAAGAGTAGATCACGAATCTACACTCAAATGTAGGTCATGACCTATATTTTCCGCTTGAGTGCACATGTTAGGAAGATTTGGGTATCAATGTTAAGAAGTTTTATTTCTCTATTTATAAGTGCTAGGAAGTTCAAACTTGCACAGATGATGCATCTTTAAGAGCAGATCACGAATCTAAGTTCAAATGTAGGTCATGACCTTTATTTTCTGTTTGAGTGCACATGTTAGGAAGATTTTTGTATCAATGTTAAGAAGTTTTATTCCTCTATTATAAGTGCTAGGAAGTTCAAACTTGCATAGACGATGCGTCTTTAAGAGTAGATCACAAATCTACGTTCAAATGTAGGTCATGACCTACATTTTCTGCTTGAGTGCACATGTTAGGAAGATTTTTGTATCAATGTTAAGAAGTTTTATTCCTCTATTATAAGTGCTAGGAAGTTCAAACTTGCACAGATGATGCATCTTTAAGAGTAGATCACAAATCTACATTCAAATGTAGGTCATGACCTACATTTTCCACTTGAGTGCACATGTTAGGAAGATTTTGTTAACAATGTTAAGAAGTTTTATTTCTCTATTATAAGTGCTAGGAAGTTCAAACTTGCACAGATGATGCGTCTTTATGAGTAGATCACGAATCTATGTTCAAATGTAGGTCATGACCTACATTTTCCACTTGAGTGCATATGTTAGGGAGATTTGGGTATCAATAGAGTACACCCATTCAGGCAAAATCTTGGTCAATAAATGAAATACTCTACTTCCCTTTTCTATTTTGTTTTTGTGTGGTATCATTTTTGTTGGTTCTCAGTAGGACAGGTTTTTCAAATTCAAAACTGTGTATTCTTTGACTTCTGCCATGATAGAATGCTGCCATGAGGTGAGCTTTGTAATCTTTGATTACACTATGTTTTCAAAATATGAATAGATATATTACTGTGCACATGGACCCAAGGGTTATGGGTTCAAGTCCCGGCACTGGCACTCCAAAATTTTTTCTTCCTTATTCACTTTTTCCATTTTGTCAGCTTTTTATGTTGCAGTTTTAAATCATCTGAATACCTTTAATTTTCATTTTTTGACCAAAACATTTTTTTTTTCTTCTATTTTCATTTTTTGAGCGAATAGCTCTAAGTGATAATCTGAATTTTTTCATGCTAGAGGGCCCCAATTCCGTACATGTATAATTTGAAGCACGAACCAATAAAATCACAGGGTTTTCAGCATTGTGACGTATTAAATCTTCCAATCTTCTTCTGCCAGAGAAAGTGAAGGGCCGATGCTGCTTCTATGTATTTATATAAAAACGATGTAACTCTGTTTACTTTAGAATCAAACTGTTTTGTTACGTAGAAGCGCATGTTTATGTAGTGAGCTTATAAACATGTAAACAGAAAAAATAGAACAATGTACATGCGTGGATATGTGTTTATTTCGTTGATGAGGGAGGGGCCAAAGCATTACAGGTCGTTGACAAGGAAGGTATAATTATGTATACGATGTACCTGATACTAATCGGAGATACGTTTCATAACTAATCATAAGTAGCTGTACTGATCCAATCCCCTGTCCTTTTTATGTTGGACCGAAAATTGTACATCTGAACAGGCATGTATATGTTACAGGGAATAGTGTAATCAGGGATTTCATGTAATTCCTGAAATTTAGGAGTATCGTGTAATTCCTTTTTCGATTAGTTATTACAAGTAATTCCTGAAATTGGCCAGGTATTTTATGTAATTCCTGAATTTTTCATGAATTTTTACACTTATTTCCTAACCTTAATTTCTCCTTGTTTTGATTTTAAAAATCTATTATTTTTGGCTCAGTTGATGCTGGATATACTCTTTGTCAGCTACCCAGAAACATTTATGCCAAATAAGTGAAAATATTCAAACTAGAAAAGGTCATTTTTATAAAAAAATTCCCCAAATTATGAAATTATTCATCGTGTTTATCTGAGCACAAAGGAAAAAAATTGATGATCAAAGCACTATAAAACACATCGAAAGTTTCAATCGAAAACAGTAGTATTTAACCCTCATTAATATATTTGATAATGGACAAAAAGTAAGAAGAAATTATAAAAATGTTCTGATTTACAACTATTTATTATGTGATGTCTAAATAGGTTTATCATAAGATATATTCAAAATGACTTTTTTGGCAAGGCAATGGATGTTACCGCCTGACAGCAAGCATAAAACACCAGTATGAAGGTCGATGAAACAAATTTTGGACATCCTCTGTCCTTCGTGTATATCTGAGTACAAAGATTTTTATTTGCAACAAATTTCATTGAAATTGAATAGACACAGTAGCGTATCATATGCAAATAATCTCATTTTTATATGATTTTTGGCTGTCAGGAAATAAGTGTAAAAATGCTCAAATATTTCAGGAATTACATGCAATCCCTAAAATTTTGGGGATTTCATGTAATCCCTAAAATGACCAGGAATTACACTTAATCACTGAACCTTTCAGGAATTACATGAAATCCCTGATTACACTTATTCCCTGTAACATATACATACGTAAGTTCCTGATGTGAAGTAAGAGAGAGAGGGGGATACAACTACATGTATATTCATCGTAAACTATTTTTACAGGAGACGTCTTATTGTTGTTTACCGTTTTAGAAAATCCGATCTAAAAAAAGAGAAAAATTATTTGTTCATCATTACATACACCATATCATTTTCTAGAAACTTTGCAAGAAAAGCCGTGGAAAAATATTAATATATACAGATAATCAAAAACTTACCGACTCGCGCTGCTCGCCGCTTCATAAAATAAAACTGTTTACAGAATACTGAATTTAGACACTATTTATTCTTTATTCGTTAAAATTTTCAGCTTGTTACCCGTGCCAGTTTTCATATCATTTTCAGAAAGTAAATGTAAAACACAAAGATATTTAATATTTAATTAGAATCATTTTCGTTGTATGCACCGTCCCGTCCCGTGTCCCCTTTCTAAATTTCGATCAAAAAAAAAAATCGAGAAGATACGTACATTTTGCATTAGTTGTTTACAAATCAAAAAGATCTTTCTCAAATAAATTCTTTCAATGAGCACACGTTTAATTATTAGATAATAACTACGACTACCCCACGTCATGCGTAGACTTTTAAAATTAACTTAATAAACGTCGCCAGTTTAAAGCATTGATACATTCCAGACAACAAGAATACGTATGGAGTTTAAGATTTAAGATTAGAAATGAAGAAGAATGTACCAAGGACGTACAAGCTTAATGAAAATATAGAACTTGAATGCATTTTAATCCTTTTTTCTCAGAAATTGAACGTAAGGCAAGTACAAGATTCTCTCTCTCTCTCTCTCACGTCTGTCTTCATTATATGTCATACCAGGTCTGTAAATATTTCTACATAGGACTCGATGAAAATCTCTAGCTGGGTAAACTCCTTTAATTAATTGACCTATACATTTCTGTATGAAATGAAAAACTCTAATAACAAGAGGAAACCAGAAACCGGAAGCTTTTTTAAATGAAATACAATCTATTTTTTCATTAGATCTTAAAAAATTGAAGGAATATTTTTTTCATTTGATCTTTATAGAATTCAAATCAAGGAATATTAATGGAAGATCTTTGTTAGAGATTGTCTCAGATTGCTCGACAACCAACTCCCCTCTTCCACTATACTTACCTTCCCTACCCCCTTAGTCAAACCTCTGGGTCGGCCACTAGTATTGGTGCTTTTGAATATGATAATTCGAGGAGGGTCATCTTTTAATTCTAATGACATAAATCAGCATTTCAGTATTATTCTATACTTGTTGCAAGTTGCATAAGCTTGTCTATGAAGGAAAGTTTGATGACATACAGCATAAATGATACAATGTCACATTCTGATATTTAGCTATTTAGCTATTCGCTCTCAGTACCACCAGTGCTTTGATTTTTGTTTTGTTTTGGACACTTATTCACTGTGTATTTGTCATATTGAAGTCTCTTAATGCTGTGATATATATTTTATGCCTAATTCTTATATTTTGGCATTTTTTGAGCGAATAGCTCTAAGTGATCACTTGATTTTTGAGATACAGCTAAACCTGCTGATACGGTCACCTCTATATTGAGGTCACCTGCTCATTGCGGTCAGTTTCATGCTCTCCCTATCATTTTTGCTATATATTTAACCCCTTTATAACGGTCACTGTTTAACGTGGTCAACGGTCACCATGTTACGTGCATAAGTATTGATCACACCTTTAAATTACGGTCACAAGTAGCTATTGTTGGTGGTTACGTAAGACCAATTAAAGCGTATTTCGTATGCCTATTATGCGACGTGTTTGTTTATAATTAATTAATATCTTTTCAAGAATGTTTTCATACCCATTACATCATAATTAAATATCAAAATGGCTTCGAAACGGATGGAATTATGTTTGAGTGAAAAGATAAAAGCTATAAAACTTGTGGAATCTGGACGAAGCTGCAGATCGGTTGCAATAAACTAAATGTTGGGAGAACACATATTATGGGTATTGTTAAAAGAAAAAAAAAGAGAACTTTTTAAGGACATTGACAATAATGTACCTTCCGATCGGAGACGTCAACGTCGCATAGCGCAACGAGGAAATAAATGATCTATGTTGGAAATGGTTCCAAGACGCTACAACTCGTGACATTAATGTTAGTGATCCTCTATTACAAGATTGATTTCTTAGTTTTCTATGAAACATAACCGTTCATGTATCATCACTTCATCAAAAACAAAGGTCTGACCACGTTGCAACATGGTGTACATGCATGTTTGAAAGTGCAAAATATTTCCTGTAAAAAAGTAACCCTCTATAAAGAGGTCACCTGTCTATAGTGGTCACTTTCTGCTTCTCCCTTGACCGACCGTATTATACAGGTTTAGCTGTACTTACTTTCAGGAAGTATCTTACTGTTATGGTAACTGCTTCAAAGTATACAAATTGAGATACTTCTGCTTTGCACCTCAAAATATAGTGCTGTGTCTAGTTCAGGAATTTGATGTCTACCACATAAAAAATGCAAGAAGAAGAATATTTTCCATCTTGAAAACAGTTTCATTTCATATAGAATAAATACACCATACAATATCAACTATAATTCTTGTTTTCACAGCACAATGGCAGCGTAGTAATATACTACTTTGTTTATGACAATGCTAGGAAAGATAACTCAAAAATTGCATTTAGAGTTATAGAGTTGTCTTATATATCAACACTGAGGTTAGATAAACATAGTTTGTGTTGTTTATAGAGATATTATAAGCTTCACATATGCATCCTGTGTTAAAACAAATAATCATCTTTGCTTTACGATAAAATTATTCAACATTTTAATATCTGCTGACAATAAATTTTGCGTGGATCTAGAAGTATCTCTCAGGACCTTCATTCCTTTGATTTTTCGTGCTAGGGAGCCCCGATTCCGTACATGTATAATTTGAAGCACGAACCAATCAAATCACAGGGTTTTCAGCATCCTGACGTATTGAATCTTCCAATCTTCTTCTGCTAGAGAAAGTGAAGGGCCGATGCTGCTTATATGTATAAACGATATAATTAGAATCAAGCTGTTTTGTTATGTAGAGGCGCATGGTTATATAGTGAGATGAACACTAATTGCTTAAATGGACAGGAGTATAAACATGTAAACACGATATTCATTGACGAGGAGGGGGCCCATTAAAGCATTATGGGTCATATACGATGTACCTGATACTAACTAATTTTAAGTAGCTGTACTGATCCAATTCCCTGTCCTTTTTCTGTTGGACCGAAAATTGAACATCTGATAAGGCATGTATATACATATGTACGTCCCTGATATGATGTTAAGAGAGAGCGAGATATAGATTTGCTTTTCAGTATTATTCTATACTTGCATAAACTTGTCTACGAAGGAAAGTTTGTTGACATACAGCATAAATGATACATATTTTGATATTTAGCTATTCGCTCTCTGTACCTTCAGTGCTTTCATTTTCATCTTTGATAATGATTTATATGCATATACATGTACCGGTAGACCCAGGGTTGTGGGTTCAAATTCAGGCACTGACAATATCATAATGCAATGTCGGTAGGTTAAAAGTGTGCATGGGTATCAGGTGAGGGTTGTGCCCGCTGGGGCTCTTGTTTCTAGGTACATGTTTTTCTGACTCAAAATTACTTTATTTTCCAAATAATTTTGAGATTTGTAGAAATTTGTACTCAAAACTAAAATAGCTTTTTCATATTAGAATCTAATTTCATTATGAATATACTGTACATGTACAATATTCAACGTAAATTTCCAGATATGACAGCAAAGTGTGATATTTGTGGATCAACATACAAGAATCGCAAGTATATGATGAACCACAAGAGCAGAGTACATTTCTATGATAATGGTAATTACAGTTTTATGATTATTTTTAGCTCAATTGGTCAAAAATCAGTCAACTATCAAGCTATGCAATATTATGTCATCTGTCCATAAACATCTTTTGTGCAGACAAGTGCTTTGAAAGTTAAAGAGATACAATACTTAGCTGATCTTCAGTATGGCACACTTAATTAGGCAATTGCTCACTTCCAACCCTCCTGATTTCATTTCGATTCCACTTGACAAAAAATCAAATTTCAGAAGTGGCACAGAAAATATCCCTTGGAAGTTGGGGGGATGTATTGCTTTCCTGCCGTCGGTCAGTCCGCCACAGACCTGCCTTCTTTTACGATTTTTGACCTACAACTACGTTCTGCGCCTTTCCTTCTAAGTTTTACGCGTAGAATATTTCCAAACAAAATACCTTTAAAATAGTTTATATACTCGAAATCATAATTCATCTTAAAAGTTGATTATTTCGTATCGTATTGCAATAGCGTAAATTATTAAGGTAGGAAACATTTTCGGAGAAAAGATTAAAAAAAATTCACAATAATAATCAGTTATCCATATTACGCTTTAATTCCCTAAATAACACTTTCTTGAACAAAATATTACACTTTTTAGCTCGCCGGGACGAATGTCCGGAGAGCTATTGTCGTAACCCCGGTGTCGGCGTCTGCGTCGGCGTGCGCGTGCACAAAAACTTTAACCTTGCTTATAACTTTTAAACCAATACAGATTGGGCTTTCATATTTCACATGTGCATTCCTTGTGACAAGACCTTTCCATGGATACCAAAATTTTTGACCTTGTGACCTTGACCTTGGAGATTGACCTACTTTTGAAAAACTTTAACCTTGGCCATATTTTTTGAATGGTAAGTGATAGGGCTTTGATATTTCACATGTGCATTCCTTGTGACAAGACGTTTCCATGGATACCAAAATTTTTGACCTTGTGACCTTGACCTTGGAGATTGACCTACTTTTGAAAAACTTTAACCTTGGCCATATTTTTTGAATGGTAAGTGATAGGGCTTTGATATTTCACATGTGCATTCCTTGTGACAAGACGTTTCCATGGATACCAAAATTTTTGACCTTGTGACCTTGACCTTGGAGATGATTGACCTACTTTTGAAAAACTTTAACCTTGGCCTTATTTTTTGATTGGTAAGTGATAGGGCTTTGATATTTCACATGTGCATTCCTTGTGACAAGATGTTTCCATGGATACCAAAATTTTTGACCTTGTGACCTTGACCTTGGAGATGATTGACCTACTTTTGAAAAACTTTAACCTTGGCCTTATTTTTTGATTGGTAAGTGATAGGGCTTTGATATTTCACATGTGCATTCCTTATGATAAGACCTTTCATGCCGTACCATAAATTTTGACCTAGTGACCTTGACCTTGAAATTTTACCTACTTTTCAAAAACTTTAACTTGGGCCATAGCTTCTTTACCCCCGAATAGGGAGGGGCTTTCATATTTCACATATGCATTCCTTGCGATAAGACCTTTGATGCTGTACCATAAATTTTGACCAGTGACCTTGACCTTGAAATTTGACCTTATTTTCAAAAACTTTATAATGGGCCATAGCTTCCTTAGCCGAAGTGTTAGGACTTTCATATCGACATATGTTTAATCAGAGGAGTTATTTATTGTTGTTGTTGCAATTTACATATGGTTGCCACCGGCGAGCTATGTTGTCATTCTGACAAGTCTGGTTGTATAATACTGTTAGGCAGGTCTACAACCAGTCTTTCCGAAAAGTTTTTTCAGCCACTAGCTAGAAGATGAATTTCAATAGTTTTTGGCCGGATTGCGAAGCAAAATCCGGTCTATAAAATGGCGAAGTCTGTCTATCCATCTGTCTGCCTGTCTGTCAGTCCATCCGTCCGTCCGTCAGCGCGTCAACATTTTGGTTTAAGTGGTGCGTTTAAGTCCGTTGAGAGAAAACTGTTTGGAGGAGCAACTTGAAACTTGACATGGTGATAGACCATGATGAGACGAATCAAACACAGCAACAAAATTTGACCTAGTTACCTTGACCTTGGAGTTTGACCTACTTTTGAAAAACTTTAACTTTGGTCATAGCTTTTGAATGGCAAGTGATAGGGCTTTCATATTTCACTTGTGTATTTCTTTTGACAAGGCCTTTCCATGGATACCGAAAAATTTTACCTTGTGACCTTGACCTTTGAGTTTGACCTACTTTTGAAAAACTTTAGCCTTGGCCATAACTTTTGAATGGTAAATGATAGGGCTTTTATATTTCACAAATGTATTCCTTGTCACAAGACCTCACCATGGATACCAAAAGTTTTGACCTTGGAGATTGACCTACTTTTAAAAATAATAAATCTGGGCTATATCTCATGGACTATAGAGGCTATGGCTTTGAAATTTCACATGCAGAATCTTTATGACCAGACCTTTCATTTGATATCATGAGTTTTGACTTAGTGACCTTGACATTGACCTTTCAATTACTTTTAAACTATAAGAGGAAGGGTTTTGATATTTCACATGTAGATTCCTCATGACCAGACCTTTCATTTGATATCATGACTTTTGATCAAATGAGAGGACATCTTTTTTGTCTTTGTGTCCTTCTGTATGTCTGTCTGTCAATCTGTCACACATCGTGTCTGGGCTATACTGTAAACGTGGAAATTTTCGTGTGGGGGTAATTTTCATGTTTTTCGCAAATCAATGGACTTTGCAAAAATATCCCCCATGGGAAAATATCCTGCTGCATTCTTACAATATGAAAGATATTTTTATCAGAAATATTTCCACCACACATAATGTCTCAATGTTATAATCGCGAAATTTTTCCCCAGCGAAATTAACAACGTTCACAGTATCCTGAACCATTTGCCCGATCACTTTCAGCCAAGGTTTCACATCATTTTAACCTATTTTTATTGCATTGATGAGAAATTATAAGACATAACTTCTGGGGAATATTCACAAACTGTTTTGCAGGATGTGGGCTTTCAGACAAAGGTCTTCATGGTCATATTAGGGTTAAAGGTTAAGGTCATTATTATCATTTCTCAAGGGTTGAAGACACTCGGAGAATCATACTGGTACTTTTGGTATCAAAATTATCATGTTCAGGGAGCATCCATCTGATTTACTGATTTTTTCTTTATTTCCTTAAATGGAGGGACAATGCAGGAGAAATAATCGATAAATTTCAGGGCTAAATAAAGCCCTTATCTTAATAGCTCCTTTGATACTCACGAAAAATTCATAGTATGGTATATCTTTCACTGAGGTTAGATAGATCATATACATGTACATATAAGGGGTGTAACAATGTATCAATATATTAAGATATTTAATTTATTTGTATCATGTTGGGATACAAATATCATATCCCAATATATTGTGCCTTTATAGAATACAGCTTACACTCGTTATCTCAAACTCCGTTATCTCGAAATTCCGTTTATCTCGAATTCGAGCAGACTTTTTTCCTTCATATTCTAACCAATTTGATTTCGGATAACCCGATATCGGTTATCTCGAAATTTCGCTTATTTCGAAGTAATTTTTAAGAACCAAGTCACTTTCCTCGTGTAATTTATACTCGTTAAGTCGAAGTCCTAATGTTTGTATAAACAAACCAATTAATGTTCCAAATAATAGTGACAATGATATGTGCAGGTTTCATTCATTAGAATTGCCTTGTTTGTTATTTTGAAATTCTTATCAGAAGCGACGGCTAAAAAAACAAAAACAAAATTGGCAAGATTCATCGTAACTAAAATAAAGCAATATGAGCAACAATGATACTGATAATCTACAAAAGAATCAAAATTTCATACACTAAGACTTGATGAGTTAATTTAAGCCAAGAATGAAGACATGTGCGACATTGAAATCTGAATCTCAAACTGGTATTATATCAGGGCCGAGGCGATCGGCGCGGAAGGTGGGGGGGGGGGGGGGGGCACACAAAAGAATAAAAATATCTGACGTTCTCAATGCGCACTTCGTAAAGTTTCAGTGTTAAGAATACGTTCATGACACTTTTAGAATCATTTCTACATTGTGAAATAAAATGCTTGTTTGCATTGTCAACATGAGTAGCCTTTTAAACTCCTTTATCTATTGTATAAAATACAATAGCAAAACGATTCTTTAAGCCTTATAGGTGGTACAATGCATTCCAAAATATAGAGTAAATTCGACTGATGTTTATCTCGAACTCCACTTATGTCGAAGTATTTTCAGTGGGCCCACTGACTTCGAGATAACAAGTGTCAGCTGTATATGAATAAATCATTGAATCACTTTGATTTTAATCAGTTTTATTGAAAACAAGTGACCCATAGTCAACATTGCTCACAAATGAAATGAATTATGACAAAATGATTCAATGTCTTGTCTGTCTTTCTCTCAAGCGAATGATATTGACATCATGAAATTTATACAGAAAATATGATTAGTATGGTACAAAGAGAAACATGATTTTTTAATACATAAAAAAATTATACAAAGAAAAGAAACAGTATATTGCAATACATTTAATGAAATATAGCAATATATCGTGATTCACTTTTGGTGTATTGTTTAACCCCTGATACATATGCAGGTATTTCTTACAACATGTACAAACATGCTTTACTTTTTTTCTTCAGACCCTCTGATGTGTGATATTTGTGGATATCAGTATAATGGCCGTCGTAATTTGTTGAGACATAGACGAAAGGATCACCAAATCTTTATAAAACCACCGCAAAATATGCCGTCTAAGAAATTAGATAGTAGCACACCTAAACAGAACATTTCAACGAGTAGCACAAGTTTGGAACATCTTAGCGTAACAACGTTATACAAATCGACCAATCAGACGGAAAGAAGAGTCTCCATCTCCCCTCCAAAAGTTGATGCACAGCAGAAGTATTTCAATGCAATTAAAAGATGTAAACCAAGCTTTGATTTAAACCAAAGGTTTGGGCAAGCAAATCAAATCTTTGCAAAATCAACAGCAGGGACGGAAGGCAAAGGAACTCAGGACTCCAGTAATTCTTTAGTTGAAGTTGTGGAAGTGGATCATACACCTTCGAAATATTTGTCTCACAAACCTTTACCTCTGGCATATCATAGGAGACCGACTGAAGCTTTTGTAGCCATACATATGATGCCGGATCCAGATGCTATCAGTATTAACGATGATATGTGCTCAGAGGCTGGTGACGCTTCAGCTTTCTTTCAAAATTCACGTTTTTTAGAGATACCCAATCAGCTTCCAACTAGTATGGATAAAGGTGCAAACAGTAGGAGACTGACAAACAGTGCAACTCCTGTAAGAAAGCCTTATATTAAGTCACATACTGCTTCAGTAAATTTACGAAAAACCAATGATCTCAACGAGGTATTGTTGAAGAACAGACCGGAAGAAAACCGAGAAACAGATGCTAGTCATGGCACGAAAATATCATACATGGGGAAAAAAGTGAAGAAAGTGAAAAAAGATGATATTCGAAAAGGAAAAAGAAAGAAATGTAAGCCTGTTGTAGGTACAAGAGATGATGCATCTATGTATAGCTTCTCACTGAAATATTCTGAAGAAGATGATCAGTTAGACAAAGATGTTTCTGTATCAAATGAATCAATTAGAGATGCTTGGATAAATAGTGTTGTGTCGGACAAAAGTGAAAGTTCATTCACAAAAGACTACTCATCTTGTGAAATAGGAGACATTTCAACGTACTCATCTCCGGAAAAAAAACCTTGCAAGATGATGCCAAGACAAGGAACTGTCAAATCAAAAAGAGGACTTGTAAAACCATTTCCAACGGTCCGTAAACTTAAAGCTCCAAGTTCTCATAAACGTGTGAAAGAGTTGAAAAAGAGAAGAGCTAAACTGGAAGAAGCTGCTAAGTCCTTAATGAAATCAGGGAGTAAGATAACACACGTGGAAAAATCACAAAAAGCTGACATTGATTCTGTACAAGGCACGGACAGTAGTGTTATTATGAATCATTCAGCCACAGACAACAAAGGGGAAGAGGCAATCAGCTCAAGTATACCGTCATCAACTATTGTGAGTCCTTCTGGAACTTTGCAGACAAAAGAGATAAAAGAAGTATCGAGGGACTCTAGTGTAGAAAAAAAGCTAAGAGGTAGATCAAGAAAATCAACAGTCTCATTCCAAGGTAAAGCTTTGCAAAATGATTCTGTAAATTTACAAACACCTGATGCTGGGATATTGAACCATGGTGGTTTAGATCTCTCTGTCAGCAATGTAGAAAAATCACAAAAAGGTTATGTTGATTCTGTTCAAGGTACAGACAACATTGTAAACAAAGGGAAGGAGGCAATCAAGTCAAGTATAATGTCATCAACAATTGTGAGCTCTTCTGAAACATTGCAGACAAAAGAGAGAAAAGAAGTATCTAGGGACTCTAGTGTAGAAAAAAGGCTAAGAGGTAGACCTAGAAAATCAACAGTCTCCTTGCAAGATTCTGTAAATTCACAAGCACCCATTGGTAGTAATGAACTTGGTACTCAAAAGGAAGATTCTATGAAGGAAAGTAAAGTCACTCGCAGCAAGACTGGATTGAAGAAAGGTGTGAAACGCCAGCAAACTAAATCCAAGAAGCTGAATGATGGTTGTGATTTGAATACTAATGAAGAAAGGATGGAAGTGAAAGAGAACTTACAGGACAATACTAATTGTGTTCAGGATTCGGTAAATCTACTGGAATCAACGTCACAGATGATGGATATATCAGTGACAGATAACATCAGTGCAAGTGAGCAAAATGATACAGAGGCTAGTCCTGCACCAACAGGCAAATCACCAGAAATATCATTTCGAATGAACTTTTGTGGTATTAAATGTAAAGTTTCAGAAGATCTGATGTTGGACAAAAAAATTACATCACAAGCTGTTGTGAAGTTAAAACAGATAGATCTCCATTTCTTAACTTCTGAAGATATGGAAAGTGAATTGCCTGTGGATTGTGCAAGTGATGGATTAGAGAAGACTACAGAGATAGATGAAGTAGATGGAACTGAAGTGGGTATGAGTGTTGAGACATTGAACCATAGTGGCTTGGATATAACAGTTGGCACTGTAGAGAAGGCAAGTTAAAGTTTCATGATTGTATACACTGGTATAACCCTCTAATACCACAAAAAGATATCTACAAAGTAACAAAAAATAAAAAAGTTATGATGAGCATGTTTCCTAACATATATTTTTACCCTAGGTTTACACTATTTTCCCAGCGACCACGGCAGTCATGGTGGCAAAAAATGTAGCATACCGTATGATTTTTGGCAGTTTTTAGCTCGCCGGGACGAAAAAGTCCAGAGAGCTCATGCCATACCCTCGGCGTTGTTGTCGTCGTCCTTAGACAAAACTTTAACCTGGACTATACCTCTTGAACTATAAGGGGTAGGGCTTTGATATTTCACATGTAGATACCTTGTGATGAGACCTTTCATTTGAGACCTTTTATTTGAGACCATGACCTTTGACCTAGTGACCTTGACCTTGGACTTTGACCTACTTTTCAAAAACTTTAACCTAGGCTATATCTCTTCAACTGTAAGGGGTAGGGCTTTCATATTTCACACTTAGATACCTTGTGACGAGACCTTTCATTTGAGACCATGACCTTTGACCTTGGACTTTGACCTACTTTTCAAAAACTTAAACCTGGGCTATATCTCTTCAACCGTATGGGGTAGGACTTTCAAATTTCACATGTAGATACCTTGTTACGAGACCTTTCATTTGAATCCATGACCTTTGACCTAGTGACCTTGACCTTGAACTTTGACCTACTTTTCAAAAACTTTAACCTGGGCTGTAACATTTGAATGGTAAGAGATAGGGCTTTTATATTTCACATGTAGATCCCTTGTGATGAGACCTTTCATTTGAGACCATGACCTTTGACCTAGTGACCTTGACCTTGGACTTTGACCTATTTTTCAAAAACTTTAACCTGGGCTATATCTCTTCAACTGTAAGGGGCAGGACTTTCATATTTCACACGTAGATACCTTGTTACGAGACCTTTCATTTGAGACCATGACCTTTGACCTAGTGACCTTGACCTTGGACTTTGACCTACTTTTCAAAAACTTTAACCTGGGCTATATCTCTTCAACCGTAAGGGGTAGGGCTTTCATATTTCACATGTAGGTACCTTGTGACAAGATCTTTCATTTGAGACCATGACCTTTGACCTTGATCTTGGCCTTTGACCTACTTTTCAAAACCTTTAACCTGGGCTATACCTCTTCAACCATAAGGGGTAGGGCTTTCATATTTCACATGTAGATACCTTGTGACGAGACCTTTCATTTGAGACCATGACCTTTGACCTAGTGACCTTGACCTTGAACTTTGACCTACTTTTCAAAAACTTTAACCTGGGCTGTAACATTTGAATGATAAGAGATAGGGCTTTTATATTTCACATGTAGATCCCTTGTGATGAGACCTTTCCATGGATACCAAAAATTTTGACCTTGTGACCTTGACCTTAAAATATGAAACTGTTTTTCAGCTGTTTTACTGTCAAAGATTCCAATTATTTTTCATGCATATATTTACTAAAACCAAGACCTTTCATTTGAGACATTATGACCATTAACGTAGTGATCTTGACCTTAACCTTTAACCAACTTCTTTTATTTAAAATTACTTAAACTTTGGCTCTATCTTTAGCTCTCTAAGGGATATGACTAATGTGAGATGCATAGACTCTTCATGACAATGCTTTTTGTATTTTAGAAGTTTTTTGATTTTTGACAAAAACCTGCTACGGCGAGCTATGTAATCTTTGATTACCCTATGTTTCTGTCTGTCTGTATGTCCGTCCGTCTGCCGTCAATATTTTGGTTAAAGTTTCTGGTTGAGGCAAAATCTAAGGAACTATATGCAGTAGAAACTTTATATTATACATGAAGCTTGCCCATGACAAGACCTTTCAATTTACCGAATGCCAGTAACATTTGACCAAGTGACCTTGACCTTGGACTTTGACCTAGTTAAAGATTTTGGTTAAAGTTCCTGGTTTGTGCGAAATCTATGGAACTGTATGCAGTAGAAACTTTATATTATACATGTAGGTTGCCCATGACAAGACCTTTCAATTTATGCCGTAATATTTGACCTAGTGACCTTGACCTTGGACTTTGACCTAGTTAAAGATTTTGGTTAAAGTTCCTGGTTGAAGCAAAATCTATAGAACTGTATATGTAGTAGAAACCTTATATTATACATGTAGGTTGCCTCTGACAAAACCTTTCAATTAATGCAGTATTATTTGACCTAGTGACCTTGACCCAGTTAGTGACAAAAACTTACTTTGAAATCCTACCATACGGTCTTTAGCGGTGTTTTATTTTCATTTTCTTTCACTGAAAAAATTGATTGTTTCTGTGGTCTTTACAGATAGCCATTTCTGATGCTCTACCTGAAGAGACGGAAGCATCAATTCCCATGGAAACTGAAGATTTCTGTCCACATGTGTCATCAACTCCATGTTCAGAGAGTCCCACTGATAAAACTGATGCTTCACATGTAAGTATTATTACTTCTTTAGATGAATGTTGGTGGTTCGCCAAATGCCAATCAAATACATTTATGACAATTTTGAATCTTGATTTTATATGCACAGACACCGGACATCACATAATTTGGCAAAATTTTGAATTGTGACATCACATTTGATTGCATTGACTTTATACATTGTCATGTTCTCTATTTTGATGTCAAAGTGAAAATATGGCCTAATGTTGTGATGTCTGATGTCTGTCTACCCAATGAATCTACTAGAAAATCAGCTTCTAAAGAGGTCAGAGTCTTTTTGGACAGAAGTTCTTTAAATCACAACAGAAACAAGTTCAGTTTCCTCATTTGAGGAAAATTGATTTCCAGCCCCTTGTTATAAAAACTTTCTATTTGTACCAAAGTTTTGTGATCTTTGAAATGGTGTTAGTTTTCACTTTAACAGAGTTACGACTCCTTACCATTAATTTCCCATCCATCATTTATTTAGACATCCTGTATGTAGACTACTTGGACCCTAGGTAATGAATGATTAGCCTTGTGACAAGCTGTTTTCACTCTTACTGAAGTTTCATACCTCATGACCTTGACTGACTTATGGGTTTTCTCTCGCTATCCTTCCTGTTATTGGATAGAACTAGGTTCAGTCAATAGATGTATAGGTTGTAGTCAAAGTCTTGTTGATCCAGTTTCCGAAGTGAGTCACACGGACAGATTAAGAATATGCATTACGCTAGCAGAGAGCTCCTCGGCAATACTGTAGTTTCTCAGTACGAACTACAATGAAAATTTTAGGTATGTCTAAAAAATATTTAAATCAAACATGAAATCTGAAATATTAACACTAATTTTTACAGAGAAAGATTTTGACCAGAAAGGCTCTAGCACTCCAACCAGAGATACAAGATGAGACTATAGTGACAGAAAACTTGGAAGGTAACCATGTGGAGCAGGAAGGTAACCCTGAGGAACATAGCAAGGATGTCAGTGTTGATAAGAACTCACTTAGTAGCAGCAATGAGAGTGTGATACCTGGAATGACAAAGACACAAGTGGTGAGGACTGGTAAAATTGTTGATAATGGACTATCCAAAATCACATCACAAAATATATTTTCAAGTAGGATACTTCAGAAAGTAGATTCACCGTTACAAATTCTTAGAATGTTTATTCCTGTCATGAAAGAAGTGAAAGGTCTCGATCTCAAGATGATCACAAAAAAAGCTCCATCACAGAAACAACAAGTTGTAGAGGTGCTAGATTTTAGGAGTGAGGCAAATAAATCTCCCGTCATGAAGGATGCAGCCATTGACAGTGAAGGAAACTTGTCCACTTCTATTGAAGAACATAACACGTCTGCAGAAGTGATACATGACACAAGTCCAGAGGAGGAGGAGGAGGTACTGCATGATAATGTTGGAGCTGAGGATATGATTGTTGATCAGGAGATTACACATGATGTGACGCCTGATATTTCGGAGGAAGTTACCATTACTACAGACAATGGTGAGGTACTGGCACAAGAAGATGGTACTGACAATGTGGGAAATTCAGGTGAAAACACAGATACTTTAGTCACTCATATTTGTGTTCAGTGTGCCTGTGAATTTGAGTCCAAAGACAAACTTGACCATCATACCTGTTCGAACAAAAGCCCAGTGAAGAGGTCACCACGGAAACCAAAGCCATCCAGCAAGAAAAAAGAATTTCAGTGTAAGTTCTGTGACTTGAAGTATTACAGAAGGAGTAGCTTACAGTCTCACTTAATGTCATCACATGCAGGAGAGGAATTAATTCACACAAGTGAGATGTCTGCAAGCTTACAAGAATGTACGAATAGCATCATTGATACTATTAATGAAGTTGTCATTAAGTCTTCTTCCATGGCTTCTGAAGGTAAAGTTCACCAAGATTTGGAAGAAATTCTTCCAGAGTCATCTTCTAGCCATGAACACTCTAACAACCCAGCTGAATCTGAAGGCTTTGATGATACAGGTCCGAGCGATACAGCGGATGAATCTCCCAATCATTCTTTGACGAAGGCTAAGGAGGAATTCACTAAAGACTTTATCCTGACTAAGCTACACGACATTAAGCCAGCTCTTCAGTTTTCTGCATGCCGCCAAATCATGAGCGGGCTGGTCAGTGTGAAAGATGTGCAGATGGCTTCAGAAAATCAGGATGATGTGCAACTCAAGAGAATTAGCGAAAATATTTGGATAGTGAAAAATTCAAGTGGCAAAACAAAACATGAAGACTTTAACACCAGCATTGTCTCGGAGAATTCATCAGTGTCAGTTCAAGGTGTAAATAAATGCCAAAATGAACTGGATGAACAAGTATGTGGAGAAAATACATCAGTGTCAATTCCAGGTTCTGTGAACAGCCCATGTGATATGGATGAACAAGCATGTGCTAAAAAGGATTCATACTTTACTGTGAAAGTTGCTCTAAATCCGAGTTTAGAAACTGATGAAGTTGAAGAGGATGATGTTACGGATAACTTTGCTTTTAATATAGAGAGAAGAAAAGTCAAGAAACCTAAACTGTTAGAAGATTGCTATGTGACATCCTATCCTGCCAAAAAGATTATATCCAAGAAAGAAAAAGAAGGAAAAAGGAACGAGTCAGGTATGACAGACTTCGAGAAAGCGATTGCTGTTGATGAGAAGGTTAAAATGAAGCGAAAAAAATCTAAGTCAGTAAAACCAACATTAATTGAGAGACCCAAATCAACAGTCAGCAATAGACTTTCTTCGGCCAAAACAAGTACCTCAGACAAGAAAAATGCAGGAGACCGCAAAGAGAGAAAATTCTCAGAGGAGGAGTTAAAACTTCATGCAATAGAAGCCAAAGCAGCACCACAGTCAAAAACTGTAATGAAAATATTGAGAGAAAAAGCTCTGGAGGAGAAGCAGAGAGAGGAAGCCTTTCAGCCAACCATAACTGAACTTCCCACCTTCTCGGAAATATTAACTGCTACAACAAAGACGGTAGCTACTCGGGAATATACTCATGGAGAGAATCAGAACTTAAAGAGGGGTGCCGGGAATCAAGTTATGAACCAGGAGGATTATGTAACAGATGCATTTGATGACATTGCAACTGGTACTGATATGGACGTTAATTTTGATGATGTCAATATGCTATGTGAACAAGAATTATTCAAGGATGATGCACAAGTCGTAAAAGATGCACTTTCTGCAGCCCAGAACTTCAGTGATACCAGGCTTACTGAGGAACTGTCTAACACAAATAGATCTGAAGATTTCTTGACACAAGAACAGAACACAGGTTATGATGCTTCAAATTTCCTTGATCAAATATATGGTCCAAAGAAAAGCTTTACTCGTAGCTTCAGGAAAACTGACAGAACATTAGAGAAAGAGAAGATTGAATTTAAGTCACCATTATTTTCAAATGAAAATCAGACAGGGACTCAAAAAATCAATAGAAACAAAGTGCCAGTTTCTAAACCTAAGCCAGACTTTGATAAACTACGTCAAATGTTAGAAAATACCATGGCACAGAGCACCATGGGCCATGGGTTGTTATCAGAGTCCTCAATACAAAACAAGGACGGACAGCATTCCAGAACCCGATGATTCATTAACAACTGCAAGTGTTTTTGGAACTGATCCATCTAAGTCTGATTCTGTTCCTAAGTTTTCTTTCTTGAGTAGACCAACGATTCAAATGAAGGATGATTCGAAGATTACCGTTAAGGCTACAGGAGAGAAGCAAAATAATGAGGATTCTTGCGATATTGTCTATGATCAAACAATAAATATTTCAACTGAAGATATACCAGATTCCAGTAGTGTGAAGAGGGTGCCGTACTCAGTTGTCAAAAAGAGTGTCCCGGATTCAACTACCATTGATTTCTCGTCATCTCCTTTAAAAGTGCAGGTGTTTACTGAAGGCAATGATCAGTCCAATAAGAGATCAGTAACGGTAAAGGGCGCCGTGCAGGAGAATGACTTTGACCAGGCGTCAGGAGCAGTTTCCTCGTCAGGTTTCTCTGTCGGCTCTATTGCCTCAGGATCATCTACATGCTCTGAGGAAAATGGTGAATCTGCACCTTTGGAGAAGGAGCCATGTACAACAGGTAATTATAATAATAGATGAAGTAGTAATGAAAATTATGTTTTAATCTGTAAAGAAAAGAAGCCATGCTTTCCATCTGTCTATCTTGAACATAAAGTTTCTAAAAATTCACTGGATGGAAGAGGTGTAATTTCTCAAATTGAATAGTCAATTCAAAATTCACCCTATTTTACGATGATGAAGTACTCCTTGACACATGCATCTAATGTGGAAAAAGGGTAAATTCCTTTCCACCAAAAGGTTACTTGCATGAAAATTTTGAAAAATTACATATTTTTGTTTCCAGTAAAATTTTGTTATTCTTTGTATCTTGATTTTTCCAAAATTGCCTAAATTTTCAAGTTTTTGAATATTCTATTACCTATATGCATTTCAGAAACCAACAACCCAGTAAACAGTGATGATTCTACTAAAGATTCCTCTCACAGTCGTAATGAGGAGGCACAAAGTCCCAAAGTAAGCTTGGAGGAGGAAAGCTCAAAAGGAAGCTTGGAGGTGCATAGTCATAAATTGTCTCAGGAAGATGAGAGTCCCAAAATATGTCAGGAAGAAATGAGTCCTGAAGAGAATATGAACGAGCAGAGTCCTGAAGAGAGAATGGAGGAGAAGAGTCCTGAAGAGAGAATGGAGGAGCAGAGTCCTAAAGAAAGCCTAGAGGAGCGTAGTCCCAGTGTAGATGAAGATGACAAGAAGAGTGAGGATGAGGAGGAGTCCTCTAGTTCTGAAGACAGCAGTGATGACAGTTCAGATGATGATGACAGTGACAATGATAAGGAGGATGAGCAATCTGAAGAAAGTGATGATGCTGAAGATGAAGAAAGAGGTAAACTAAATAGTATTTATAGAGAATGTACTTATTAACAACTTTATAATTGCATGACCTTATTTTTGCAGGCTCGTCATCTGAAAAAAAATTTCTCTGTTCTGAGCTCAATTCCTATTTTGAGATATTCTATATATGCCTGACAATTATTGAAATGCTTATAATCTATAGTCTAAACCTTAAACGTATCCCTTCAATGTTCATCTCGTGGCATGCTGTTTTATATCCAAGTATGTCATTTGTTTACGCTTTTGTCTCTAATTGAAACCTATAGAAAAGAGTATCATTACAAATTGATAGATTTTGCCTTTGTTTAACAAATTCTTTGAACGGGTATAATTAACGGTAATTGATTTAATTACCAAGTATACAGGTGTCTATGGTTGTCTGATAAGGGTAACTAGCTCTAATGTAAACAAATGCAGATGAGAGGAAAATCAGACACTTGTAAAAATGTATCTGTAAACTTTGGAAGATCACAAAATCAAATTTAGTGGACTACTCTTTTCCGAGCCTTCATTTGTTTCTTCTTATCTCTGAAATAGTGATGTTTAGTTAATACTGCACTGGACATGGATTTTTATAAAGTTTAAGAAAAAAAATCTGGAAGATCTAAATTCATTATTTCTTATTTTTTTAACACACTTGAATTAGCGAGGACTTTATTTTAGCGTTGGATTAAGCTCGGGAAATAACATGAAAATAAAGCTTGCTGCTAATAAAAAGTCGTTGACTGTAATTGTAACATACAAATTCAATTACTGTAAAATTTTTCAAGAAAAATTTCATTTTACATCGTGGCCCTTATGAGGATATATTTTTTTATTTCATCAGGTTCACCAGTTACCAAGGAAACGAGTGAGACTCATGGTGAGCATATAGTGGAGTTACAACTGTTCGCTGATTCTGATGACTCATTCCTGGAGGATGAAGATGATGAGATCTCAGTCACTAAGATTGTCAACACGGAACAAAAATATCAAATGGAAGATAAGAAAGAGGTAGTCTTGAGTTATTGGAATCCATAAATTGATTTTAAAGTCTATGCCCTCTCAGAAAATTTGGGACTACATTTGTGTGTGATGCCTGTTTGTCTTAGCTTGATTGTCTGGCATGCAAAAAAATTTAAAGATGAGAATTTGAATTTTGACTTCATAGGACAAAGGCTTTTCTTTTGACACCAAATTGTCATGATTAGACTTTGGATAAACAAATAAGAATGCAACATTAAAACTCAATATGAATACTAGAGCTGCAACGATTCACCGCGGTGCACCGAGAATCGCGATTCTTAGCTCCGACTCGAATCGCGAGTCATAGTGGTTGGAAACGATTCGAGTCGAATAGTCTAAATAATGCAGAAAAACGTTCTCATTTCAACTTTAAAGTATTCACTAATCACAGGATTCCCAATAAAAATGATTTTAGGTGGTGATTTAGAATAAAAAGTGAACCTTCCTAGTGCATTTACCTAGCAATTCGTAAGAAATTACAGGGTCAGAGGAAATTCGAACCGGCGAGTTTTACCGCATTTCAACGAGCGTGTGAGTGCTACCCCAAATTGAAAATTGCCGCTTTTAAAGTATTTTACCTATGCTCTTCTTTGTGCAAACTGGTTAGTTATCATATATCTTTTGTACATGGTATGGAATTTATATCCCCAGATGGCTGTTCTGTGGAGGGGGGGGGGGTTGGCTTGAATAATATTTCCACATGATACAGGTATTTTATGCATTTTTTTTTTTTAGATTGAGATGAGATTTTCAATTAAATTTTTGCAAATAAAAGGAAAAGATATTAAATATCCAAGGAAAATTATATCGCAAAAAACTCGAACCGAAGAAAACCGAATCGAGACATAAAAATCGAAATCGAACCGAATCGAGAAGTTCCCGACTCGTTGCAGCTCTAATGAATACAAGACTGTATATAGGGATTTATTGTATGACTGGGAAATATGCCCATCACTGATTGGCTGATAACATGTCTGGAGCTTCTGAATATATCGCTATAATCACCTCCAGAGAGCTAAATTTAGAACAACTCTCATATTTTCCCCAGCATCTTTCTAAAATTAGCGATGTAGTTATGACGTTATAATAGTAGCGGCAGTCATATATTTCGCGCCATCAGAGAATACTAATGAATTCCTTACAGCAATGGAAGCTATCAAGCTAATCGTTGAATTTTGTGATCATACAATAAAACAATTACCTTGTGTTCAGTAGATAAAGTTGTATAGCAACCCTCAGCATATGTTATTCACCTCGGCCTGCGGCCTCGGTGAATAACACATCCTTCGGGTTGCTATACTGCTATATCTACCTCACACAAGGTAATTAATTGTATAATATATCATTTAAAGACAGTTCCTTTTGCAGCTGGAAAAGTTTTACCTCACATGTTGCCCTTAGACTTAAATATTATTGGTTACTTTCTGCAACTTGGGTCTTAATCCTGTAAGAAAAGGTTTTTTTTTTTTTGTCTACTCCTTAGTAAATGTGATGTCGTCTTCCTGCTTTGTGAATATGTATTCCCTTGATATTTGTGTCAAATATAGCAATCACAGAAAATGTGACGCAAGTAAAAACTATTTTTGGCCGGATTGCAAAGCAAAGTCCGGCTTATGAAATGGTGATGTCTGTCTTTCTGTGTCAACAATTTGGTTTAGCTGTTGCACTTAGATCAGTTATTAAATAACTATAGGGGGTACAATCTTCTTGTTTCTTATTTCTGACATATTTATTAACAGGAAATGAAAAATGGTAATAATGGTATCCAAGACAACATGAATGTAGAGGACATGGAGGTGGAGGACGGAACATCTGATAATAACCAGATCAATGGCAGTAACAGGTAATAATTTTCGAGATTAGTTTTATTGTGTGAAAATACAAGAATTTCTTATGTTTTCCATAGGGTATATATTAATGTTTCAACTTTGTTTCCTTACATGCAAGTAACAAGAGCTTTTTGCTTACATTTTCCATTGAAAATATTGACGCACGAGTGATTTCAATGTTCAAATCTGCATAATCATGATAATACTGTAAATTGCTTTATTTTTGTCAGTACCAATTTTTGTCACTTTGTCAAAAAATACCATTTCGTCAGTACGTAAATTTGTCTTCCAAGGGTCCCTAAAATACAAAAAAATTAACAATCATCAGTAATCAAACGATTAGAGACTTGTTTACTGGTATATCACCTGGCTTACAGTGATAACATATCATTAGGTAATTAAAAGTACATTATATATGTGTCTTTTATCATTTGTTTTATCCTTACAGCGAAATGTCGGGTAAACCTATCAAACTTTGTTTCCTGTACTACAGCATTTTTTGTCATGAGTATTCATATTCGTCAGTATCCTGATTTTGTCGAAAAAGGCACTGACGAAATTGACGAAAAAATTGGTACTTTACGAATAAAAACCAATTTACAGTAATATTATGGTAATCATGCTTTCACATTACTTGATATACTTTGTTTATCCATCAACCTGCCTGGGATGGTCGAGCATGATGAGTCTCAACACCCAATGACCTACGTCAAAGTGTCATATTTAGGATCAACATGTTATATTTCCAGTTTCATAAAAAGGTTATTTACAATGTACATCTTATTGAATAGGGTTGCAGTAAATATGCCAGCAGACCAGCCGAATAGGGTTGCAGTAAATATGCCAAATGTGCCAGAAGACCAGATGTTCGGTAACCCAGATATTAGCACAATATATGACAATACTATACCAGGAGCTATTGATGCCACAGACTCTACTTTTACGGAACTACAAGTCATGAATTACAATCCTGAGGTAGCAGATGTAAGACCCCCTTCACAAATTATTCAAGTTCTTCTAGTCACAGATGAGATAAGTGTACAGTCAAGCTGTGTATACCATCTGAGTTCTATCCATCTGATAAACATCTATCATTGAATAACTTATTAGAATCTTTAAAGTTTAAGAGAGTGATTTCTTTGCTGAAAGTAATCAGTCCTTCAAGAGAGATATTTCTTTACTCAATATGATCAGACCAGATTTCTTTACTCAATATAACAAGACCTTGAAGAAAAAAAAATTCCTTTACCTGATATGATACGATCCTCTATCCAGGATTCATTTGCTATTTATTTTCAGAATCTAGACTGGCAAAGAATATGTCTTCTTCTAATAATACCTAAAGGATACTGCTACCACTTCATAAAGGGACTAAAGTGCACTAATGTCAATTGTTCATATACTCATCGTTTTCCTACAAAGGTAGGTTTGCTTATGAGGGAGTAAGAGGCAAATACATTCAGGACCAGGTTTTGAACCCTTAGCCTGCCGCCAAGAATGAAAGCAATTAGTGAGAACAATTTAATGTTAAATTCTGTTTTGATGGAAACATTTCAATCTTGAAATAAGGTATTACAAGTACTTTTACTTATTTGTAGGAAGAAGTGTTTTTCCAAGGTCTGAGACGTTTAGCAGAACATGCCAATCCACCAAGATCACCACACATGAGAGGACGATTTCCTGACAAAGAAAAGTATGAACAAACTTTTTATGAATTCTGTTTTGAACTGTATATTATTTATGCAAATAAGCAGTTGTGTAATTGTGCTACTCACTCTACGGTATTCTAGGTGTAATCTGTTTACTTCATCTCTGCCTCTACAACTTTCCATTTTCCTTGCTGCTTTCAGGTATTCTCTTTCCTGGACTTCACTGGTCTTTTTACTATCCTCTTCCTTCCGCTGTACATAACCCAGATATTCCCATTTTCTGCAGTTATCCCAATTTGTTGATAGTTTTTACGACTTTATACACCCAAAATACAACTTGAATCCAAGATCTGCTATTTTTCATGATAGTCAAATTCTAACGTTAACATGTTGACTATCATATTTGAATTAGAATTCATTGATAAAAACATGATTATTGGCAGAGATGTTCTATGCACCAGGAAGAACTCCTGAAATCTTGTTCGTTATTCATGCACTTTTTTGGGGGCAGAAAAGGCAAATTCTATGGATACAAATGTTAAAAAGTATGCTTTTAAATGAACTTGGGCTTCCATGTTTTATCTGTTTGTGTCTCCTATTCCTATCCTCTCTTGTATTTTCTGGTAACTAACCCAATCTTGCCATCATACTTTAAGTATCCTTCTCAAACATCTTCCCTCAAAACCTCTCAGCCTGCTCTCTATCTTCAATGTTCTTCCACATTTCTGCTGCATACAGTAGCACTGACCTTAGACTGATCTTTGTCTCTCTTGAAATCTTTTGTGATTTCCAGAGCTCAGTTCATATACTAACAAGATCAGAAAATGGTCCATTGAAAGTGAATTACATATTACTGTTGATTTGCTCCACACAAAACTCAAAACAGTACAACGTAATAAAAAAATTCACCAAAAACTATATATTTACTACCTCTGCATGATTCAAACGCAGAATTTAAGTTTATCTTTTTTTAAATTCTTGAAGTCTATGATATTCATGTAATCATTATTTGGTCAATTGAGTTATACTTTTGGTACAAACCAGCTGTGTGTCATTATTTTTGTTGATGTCTGAATCTTGACAAGGAAAGGAAGGGAAAAACAGTAGGGAAAATTTCCCTATCCAAGATGTATTGAATTCTTTTAATTTAATTATAACACAATTTAACTTGTTTGTTGAAACACAGTCACAGCTTTGTGTTTGATTTGATACACTAGCATGTTAAGGACTTTGCATTGATGATAGTGAGAGGATGGTTTAGACATACAGCCTCAGCTTTGTGCTTGATTTGATACACTAGCATGTAAAGGACTTTGCATTGATGATAGGGAGAGGATAGTTTAGACATACAGCCTCAGTTTTGTGTTTGATTTGATACACTAGCATGTAAAGGACTTTGCATTGATGATAGGGAGAGGATAGTTTAGACATACAGCCTCAGCTTTGTGCTTGATTTGATACACTAGCATGTAAAGGACTTTGCGTTGATGATAGCGAGAGGATGGTTTAGACATATGGTCTCAGGTTTTTGCCTGGATTTGATACACTAGCATGTAAAGGACTTTGCGTTGATGATAGCGAGAGGATGGTTAAGACATATGGTCTCAGGTTTTGCCTGGATTTGATACACTAGCATGTAAAAGACTTTGCGTTGATGATAGCGAGAGGATGGTTTAGACATACAGCCTCAGTTTTGTGTTTGATTTGATACACTAGCATGTAAAGGACTTTGCATTGATGATAGTGAGAGGATGGTTTAGACATATGGTCTCAGGTTTTTGCCTGGATTTGATACACTAGCATGTAAAGGACTTTGCGTTGATGATAGGGAGAGGATGGTTTAGACAAACAGCCTCAGCTTTGTGTTTGATTTGATACACTAGCATGTATAGGACTTTGCATTGATGATAGTGAGAGGATGGTTTAGACATACAGCCTCAGCTTTGTGTTTGATTTGATACACTAGCTTGTAAAGGACTTTGCGTTGATGATAGCGAGAGGATGGTTTAGACATATGGCCTCAGCTTTGTGTTTGATTTGATACACTAGCATGTAAAGGACTTTGCATTGATGATAGGGAGAGGATAGTTTAGACATACAGCCTCAGCTTTGTGCTTGATTTGATACACTAGCATGTAAAGGACTTTGCGTTGATGATAGCGAGAGGATGGTTTAGACATATGGTCTCAGGTTTTTGCCTGGATTTGATACACTAGCATGTAAAGGACTTTGCGTTGATGATAGCGAGAGGATGGTTAAGACATATGGTCTCAGGTTTTGCCTGGATTTGATACACTAGCATGTAAAAGACTTTGCGTTGATGATAGCGAGAAGATGGTTTAGACATACAGCCTCAGTTTTGTGTTTGATTTGATACACTAGCATGTAAAGGACTTTGCATTGATGATAGTGAGAGGATGGTTTAGACATATGGTCTCAGGTTTTTGCCTTGATTTGATACACTAGCATGTAAAGGACTTTGCATTGATGATATGGAGAGGATGGTTTAGACATATGGTCTCAGCTTTTTGCCTGGATTTGATACACTAGCATGTAAAGGACTTTGCGTTGATGATAGGGAGAGGATGGTTTAGACAAACAGCCTCAGCTTTGTGTTTGATTTGATACACTAGCATGTATAGGACTTTGCATTGATGATAGTGAGAGGATGGTTTAGACATACAGCCTCAGCTTTGTGTTTGATTTGATACACTAGCTTGTAAAGGACTTTGCGTTGATGATAGCGAGAGGATGGTTTAGACATATGGCCTCAGCTTTGTGTTTGATTTGATACACTAGCATGTAAAGGACTTTGCATTGATGATAGGGAGAGGATAGTTTAGACATACAGCCTCAGCTTTGTGCTTGATTTGATACACTAGCATGTAAAGGACTTTGCGTTGATGATAGCGAGAGGATGGTTTAGACATATGGTCTCAGGTTTTTGCCTGGATTTGATACACTAGCATGTAAAGGACTTTGCGTTGATGATAGCGAGAGGATGGTTTAGACATATGGTCTCAGGTTTTGCCTGGATTTGATACACTAGCATGTAAAGGACTTTGCGTTGATGATAGCGAGAGGACAGTTTAGACATACAGCCTCAGTTTTGTGTTTGATTTGATACACTAGCATGTAAAGGACTTTGCATTGATGATAGTGAGAGGATGGTTTAGACATATGGTCTCAGGTTTTTGCCTTGATTTGATACACTAGCATGTAAAGGACTTTGCATTGATGATATGGAGAGGATGGTTTAGACATATGGTCTCAGCTTTTTGCCTGGATTTGATACACTAGCATGTAAAGGACTTTGCGTTGATGATAGGGAGAGGATGGTTTAGACAAACAGCCTCAGCTTTGTGTTTGATTTGATACACTAGCATGTATAGGACTTTGCATTGATGATAGTGAGAGGATGGTTTAGACATACAGCCTCAGCTTTGTGTTTGATTTGATACACTAGCATGTAAAGGACTTTGCGTTGATGATAGCGAGAGGATGGTTTAGACACACAGTCTTGTTTAGGAATGGATCATCAATTCAGTATAAGTCCAGTAAATTTATCTGAAAGTAGGTTTCACTCTTCTTGAACTTTTCCAAATATTTGTCATGACATTATTGATCTTCCTTTCTATTTTCAGAGCGTTTGAAGTGTTCCGATTCCTGTCTACCCTTGACTTGGTATTTCCGTCAGAGACCCTTACGATGTTGCTCCACTTATCGTTCAGTCATTGTGATGTAGACTGTGCGTTTGAGCTACTGGAGTATCTGTGTCAGGGGAGAATAATCAATGAGGAGTAAGCTTTTATGACTTATATTTTCAATTTTCAGACATTTTGTCTCATCATATTTGTTGGCAGATTATGTGCATATTTAATTTTTTCTGTAATTATTTTGTTCGATGAGAGAAACTTTATACATTCAAAAGACTAGTATCTAGAAGTCTGCCTTCAGCTGATATCATCTTTTATTATGAACAATGTGCATCTGTTTTGTCTTATCAAGTGTTTTCCTGAAATTACTAATATTTTAACACAACCAGACTTCATTGCAAAACTTTATATAGAGCAATTGCGTATAACAAGTTCATTCTTTCCTTGTTTATTTAATATTTGAAAGGAGATGTCCAAGGTTAATAAAGATCTGTAACAATACAAATGGTGAAAGTATTCCACAAAGGCAAAAGCATCTAAAAAGGTTTTCTCCTGAGTATGACAGAGATGTTCATCTTTATATGATGTTAACAACTTGTTTCAGAATCAGCTATAAATTGCTGTTCCTAAGCTCTGCCTACCCAAAGAAACACAGTGAGTCACTATGGAAACTGTTTGAGTACTGCTCAAGCTTGGGGATATGTCTAGATGAACAACACATCAAATTATTGTTGAGGTAAGTTGTCTGCTTGCCAACAAAGCAAAACAAAAATGGTGTCATATGATAAGGTGTGACTTGCAGACGTGTACCATGGTTTTATGAAGTTGAGATCTGGCCCCTGGGGTTGGGGATAAGAAGTGCAGTTAGAAAATCTTGACTTGGCTTCTATTTAGCTACAGGGGTTACAAAACTCTGAAGAACTGCTTCAGTTATTATATTTTTTATACCATCAGTTTTATAGAACAAAAGGACATGTGGTGTCTGACTTGTCCATTCACCAGTTTGTCTATCTGTCTGTCATTCTGTCCCTCAATAGATAAAAGAGCAATACTGATGTAAATGTAGGTGGTGGGGATTTCGTATTTAGAATGTAGCATGATATTGGATATAAAATGTTCAAACAGCACTTTTCTCTTCATTTAATGAAAATAAATGATATATGATACAAATTTAGATGTTGTTTTAATGGTATTTTTTCAGAGTGTTTTTAGTGAAAGTAGAAACAGACCGGCTGTGGAAAGTTCTTATTCACTGTAACCATATCATGGATTTTACCATCCCTTTAACGATACTGACCCCAGCATTTCAGTGCATGTTTAAAGATACCACTAAACTACAATTAGCTGCAGTGTGGCTGTCGTCCTGTGATCAGATCTTACTCAGAAGGCTTGACATAGCGGTAATTGGTTTTCATGTACTGGTTTTCATGTACACCTACATTCTCATAACAAGCAGATTGTTGATGTGTTTATCAAGGACTTACCTATGCATCCTATATCTATGCTCACTAAATTGAAAAAAATATGCCAGTACGGGTTTCATACATGTTTTATTGTACCTTCAATGCAAGGAAAACAGAAATTTATTCTGTCTATTTGTTACTGGAGGGAGCATATTGTTATTGCGTTTGTGTCTGTCTGTCTGTCTGTATCAAAAATCATATCTGTGCTATATCTCTTGAACAGTTTATAGTATATTACATGCATTTTATTACTCATTACCAAAAGGTTTCACATCACCTTGACAAAGGTCATGTGACTAACGTGAAATCCATATTAACAGTCAAATACCTGTTTATGACATGTCTTCACCCAATCAATTCTTGGTTTGGAATGAGAATGGGGTTTGATACTATTGGGAAATTGGTACCCCGGACAAGACTAAACAAGACAATTATATTTTGATGAACAAGTAAACAATGGGATCTCAATGTACAACAGATATGAAAATACCTATGACCAGAGATATGAATGGTAAAATTCCATGAGAAATTGGCAGCAAATTAAACTTAAAAAATAAGTTAAATACAAATAATAGTCAACTTGGAAAATAAGATAGAATGATTAAATCAATTTAACTTATTTCCACCCTTTTACACACAATTTTTTTTTACCTTGACTTTCCTAAACGATTGGCAAGCTGACTAGATTAAAGTCGTGAAAGGCAAACAATGTAGGGGAAAACATTTCTGAAAGGAATGTTGTTATTTGCTCCTATGATACGTTCCAGAACCTCATTGGTACATGTTCTCTATTACTTAAAGATCCTCAGGAGAATGCGTACAGTGCTAATGGAAAACAACTATATTGAACATCGCAATATGCTGGATTCACCAATTTCTGAGAAAGCAAATTGCCTGTTGGTAAGTAACATGATTTGTCATTATAATATTCTTTTTAGCTCGCCGGGACTAAAAAGTCCGGAGAGCTAATGCCATACCCTCGGCGTCGTTGTCGTCTTTGTCATCGTCGTCCGTAGACAAAACTTTAACCTGGGCTATATCTCTTGAACTATAAGGGGTAAAGCTTTGATATTTCATATGTAGATACCTTGTGACGAGACCTTTCATTTGAGACCATGACCTTTGACCTAGTGACCTTGACCTTGGACTTTGACCTACTTTTCAAAAACTTTAATCTTTTTTCTGACAAAAACCTGTATAGGCGAGCTATGTAATCTTTGATTACCCTATGTTTATCATTATGATTCATCAAAACAAAGCAACACTTAGAGATAAAATATTAATAGTTAGAGAACTGTTTGCCTGTTAGTCAGTTTTTCATCAATATAACTAAATGTCTACATGGACTTAACTTACACTGATTAATTTTTCATCAATATAACTAAATGTCTACATGGACTTAACTTACACTGATTGTTAATGACATAAAAAAACTAAACACTTAAGGGTCATCTTCAAGGTCAATATTGTATATTAATGATGAAATGATATGGAGGTGAGCCTAAACTCGTAATTTCATGCAAGATGGACAGAAGAGTTTGATGATTGAAAATGGTTTTCAGGTCAGAACAGACTTTACATTACACCTATCATCTTGAAACTTGCCAAAAACAAATTCCCCATGAGATAGAGATGGCCCCTATTATTTAGAGATCTTGAGGTTGATGGTCAAAGTCGTAGGATTTGATTATTGAATATGAATCCATGTGTATTGTACATTAATGGACTTAGGCAAGCTTTGATGCTCTGCAATCGTTGGAAATTTATGAACCAAGTTGGACCTTCCAAATACATGTATTTAAGGAAACTATACAATCTGAAAAGGTTTATGTAAACATTTTATTAAAGGGAGTTGTAGTGCCGGATGATGACAGTCAGGAAGATGATGGTTGCTATGACAACAAAGTAAGCAGCAGTGAAGATGTGAAAAGTATAATTAACAGGCTAAAGGTAAGCCAGATTTTATGAACATCATGTTTTAAAGTCCCAGTAAATGTATAACATTAAAAATAAGTGGAAAAGTACAAAATTTTCATGTTGCCAAACCGTGTATTGATGATGACATAAGCAGTTTGCTTTCCAACATTCTCTGATTCTATCATTTTGTCATTCCATTATTTTTCTTTTTTTTTCTTTCGTTGATGACAATCCAAAACTATTATGATTACCTCCTTTACTTTCTTTCTTACATAAATGGATAAATGTTTCATTGAATTCTGCTGCAATGATAAAATGTGTAGATGTGAGTTTTGTAATTATGGGTTACCATAAGTGTGTTTTACAAAAACTGACAGAATATTTAGGATTCCCCTGTTAGAAATTGAATATTTGAGGAAAAAAGGGACATTTCTGATTGAGGATTAGACAGTACCCTGTTAGTTTTTGTAAATCACACGCATGGTAACCCTATTCTATTATCTAATAATTTGGTCAGTAATGAGCTAGAAAACAACTGCTTTAAATGTTAATGTCGTAAGAATGCATGACGTCATGGCAAAAACTGCAGTGAAACCAGAATCTTCATACAGTTTTTTCATTGTTGAACCTATAACAATGCACATTGCAACCGGTGTTCATAAGAGTCTATGACTACCTATTTTAATTTTTACAGTTGGGACAGTTCTTCTTTTTATGCCCCCCGAATCAAAGATTCGGGGGCATATAGTTTTTGGCCTGTCCGTCTGTTTGTTTGTTTATCTGTTTGTCTGTCTGTTTGTCCGAAAAACTTTAACATTGGACATAACTTTTGAATGGGAAGTGATAGGGCTTTCATATTTCACATGTGTATTCCTTGTGACAAGACCTTTCCATTGATACCAAAATTTTTGACCTCATGACCTTGACCTTGACCTTTGACCTACTTTTCAAAAACTTTATCATTGTGCATAACTTTTGAATGGGAAGTGATAGGGCTTTCATATTTCACATGTGTATTCCTTGTGACAAGACCTTTCCATTGATACCAAAATTTTTGACCTCATGACCTTGACCTTGACCTTTGACCTACTTTTCAAAAACTTTAACATTTGGCATAACTTTTGAATGGTAAGTGATAGGGCTTTCATATTTCACATGTGTATTTCTTGTGACAAGACCTTTCTATTGATACCAAAATTTTTGACCTCGTGACCTTGACCTTTGACCTTTTAACCCAGTGACCTCACATACATGTACTTAACAGAAAATAGTGTTCATACTAACAAAGATGCCACCGGGGGCATTTGTGTTTCACAAACACAGGCTTTATTTATTCAAATTAACAATGTTTGAAACTTGCTTTTCATTTTCAGGGTTGCTTTGTATCAAAGAACTACACATACATGGCAGAGATATTTATAGACATAAGCACCACACAGGATTGCTCCAATCAGTGTTACATCAAGGCTCTGGTAGATGGCTTTAACAGCTATCATTGTTTGGGCAAGGAGGTCTTCTATCAAAAAGTCGAAGAATTCTTGAAGAGAGTGAATATGGCATATGACAATGGTAGGAACATTTCTGTTAAGAGCTGTGCTTTGTGGCTGAAAACAACTATTTCTGAATTCTATTTGTTCACAAGAAAAGAGGACCTTGTTTATACTTTTATCTTTTTATGCCCCCTTAATTGAAGATGGCTTGTCCATTTGTCTGTCTGTTTGTCCGCAAAAACTTTAACCTTGGTCATAACTTTGGACCCAGTCACCTTGACCTTGGATATTGACCTATTTTTGAAAAACTTTAACCTTGGCCTTAACTTTTGAATGGTAAGTGATAGGGCTTGCATATTTCACATGTGTATTCCTTGTGACAAGACCTTTCCATGGATACCAAAATTTTTTACCTTGAGGCCTTGACCCCGGAGTATGAAATACTTCTTTTTTTACAGCTATTTTTCTATCAAAGATGCCAACGGGGGCATTCGTATTTCATAAACAATTGTTTTTTATGACTAGGAACTCGTACTGACATTATGTTATGCTGTAGTTTTTTAAAAGCCAAGCTTACGTGATTGTCCTTCGTCCACCTATCTTTATGGCGTCCATCAATAATCCAATGAAACTATACATGATAAAAAAGTATTTCTATTTTAATTATGATTGGTCTATGGCATTATTTTTACAGCCAAGAAGAAGGATGAGTTGACTAAGAAGAGCCATAGAATCCTCGGCAGTCTTGGCAACCAACTGTTACGTTCCTGTTTTAACTGGGGATGGTGTGATGTTGGATATAAGATGATCACTTTGCTGAAATTTCATCGTATACATTACTATAAATATAACCCGCAAGAGGCCTCATCTCCACACATCGACGTTGTCACCACGGAAATGTGCCAGAAGCTGGATCTGGTATCGGAGGCACTACAAATTATAGAGGGTATATAATATTCATTATGAACAAATGCTGCATTTTTATGTTCTCGTTATACCCCCCGCAAACGAAGTTTAGGGGGTTATATAGGAATCACCCTGTCCGTCTGTCTGTCCGTCCGGTTAAGAAGTTTTGAAAGCAGATTTCTCTTATACTATTAATGGTAGCCCTTTCATATTTCATACACACATTCACCATAAAGAGTACTACATTTTTGTATCATGACTTTTGAACCTGTGACCTTGTGACCTTGACCTTCACCCTATACAACATCTTATGTTAAGAAGATTTGAAAGCAGATTTCTCTTATACTATTAATGGTAGGCCTTTCATATTTCATACACACATTCACTATTAAGAGTACTACATTTTGGTACAATGACTTTTGACCCTGTGACCTTGTGACCTTGACCTTCACCCTATACAACATTTTATGTCGAGATGTTTTGAAAGCAGATTTCTTTTATACTAATAAAGGTAAGCATTTCACATTGCATCATAAATGGTCCCATTTATAAAAAACGTCCTGCGGGGGTATAATTCGTCCAATTTAGGGCAGTTCTAGTTTAGTTCACCCAAGCCAAAGGCTTTTTAAAAGTATAAATATCTAATTGTGCCTCATATGAAATTCTTGCGAAATGAGCATCATTTAAATTTCACATTTTCATGCACCTGGCATCTATAGTCGCTTCCATGACTGTATGCTTAGAAACTTTAACATGGGGTATATCTTTATGTGGATTCCCATAGACCATAGCTTTCATTTGGTACCATGAGTCCTGACCAATGGGCCCTGGACTTTGATCTATTTTTGACAAACTGAAACCATATTTATTGAGGCGTAGGTGTAGGATTTGATATTTTATGCATAGATTCCCATGATGAGAATTTTGATTTTATACCATAACCTTGACGGTAGACTTTGACCTACTCAAAACATAATTAAGTTTTCTATATATATGTTGCCTTTTCAAACAAAGACTAACCCTATGCGTTAAATTGTCTTTCTGACAAGTTTTGTTACATCAATTTCTCCTCTGCAACCCCTGAATAGAATTTCACCCACCTTTGCTGAGAGAAAATATTCAAGACCCTCTGCCAAATTTGTCTGTCACAGTCCAACCATTGCACAGAATTTATCAAACTGTAAAGCGAGGTCCTTTAACTTGTTTATGTTTGTGTATCAACACGCGCAATGAGTTAAGCCCAAGCTATGTTTTACTCTGACACATTTCATCAAAATGCTTACCTGTGTTATATGATGCTTAGCTCACCTCGACAAAGTTGAGTGAGCTAATGCTATACCCCCTTGTGTCCGCATCCCCATTGGCATCCGGTAAAGAAATTTGAGTTAGCACAGTATGAGACGGAAGTACTGATGCTACAGTAACCAAACTTGCACAAGTGAGTCATCTTAGGATGCTAAGGGTAACTCTTGCATCAGATACTGCATCTGACCTACATTTTCCGCTTAAGTGACTTGGTTAAGAAGTTTGGGGTAGCTCAGTATCTGACAATGCACTAATGCTATAGTAACCAAACTTGCATAAGGGATTCATCTTGGGATGCTGATAAGGACCCATGCATTGGATGCTGCATCTGACCCACATTTTTGGTTTGAGTGATTTTGCTTTTAAAAGCCAATATTGAGCAAAGTTTAAGTGCTACATGTACCAAACTTGCATATTTGATGTATCTTTGATCAAATTTCATAAAATGACTGACTTTTTCCGCTTGAATGGTATTGCCTTTAAGGTAGTAAACCCATAAATGTCTACTTCCGCTCAAAATTATGCTTTTTGTCGACAACTAATGATATGCTAATGGTATACTGATATTCGGCAATGATCGGTAAACCTTCGATGTGCGGACAAACTCAGCTATAAAATACAAATTGTTTATTTCAATTATTTCTTTGCATTTTCTTTTCATTTTCATTTGCAGGACTTCCTTCTTATTCATTTGATACCAACCACGACTACAATACTCCCTATTTTAAAATGCTTAGAGATAAATTCACACACAATTAAATTTTTTGGATCATCAAACTTCTTTTTGCTAATATCTTTTTTGTTTCAAGTCTGATTTTGTTGATGACCGTCTCGGAAAGGGAAAGACCTTTTTAAAAATATATACATTAATGAGGTTTTCTCAAACAATTAAATTCATAAAATTTCGATGCCACATTTTTTGAGAATCCCCTAATGACAGTTGTCAATTTTTGTTGCATTGAGGTTGCATTTGTTACATATACATGTATGTAATGTGACATGGTAAAGGTTTATACACTATTCAATCTTTAGTTATGGATTGACTACCTTAACAGCCTATATTGAGCAAAATATGAGTGCTACCAAACTTGCATAGTGGATGTATCTTTGCTCAAACTTTCATAAAATGACCTTGACCTACTTTTTCCACTAGAGTGGATTGACTACCTTAAAAACCAATATTGAGTAAAGTATAAGTGCTACACGTACCAAACTTGCATTTTGGATGTAGTGAGTGATTTTTCTTTTAATTGCCAATATACATGAACGTTTAAATATACATGTATGTTTAAAGTTAATTTTACTGCTGCGAGGTGAGCTTCGAAATCTGTGATTAGTGAGAATAAAATGTAATTTAAAGTATACCACTTATAGTAAATATAAACAGTTTTTGCTGTTTATAGAACTGTGTTTGAGATTGTCCCAACAAATGAAAAGTATACAAAAATTAAATTTCTCACTCTGGGGTATTGGATGGTCATAGGCAAGTTCAGTGAATCACATAGCCTTCTCAGATACACATACATGTATTTTGCATATGGCCAATAAGAATTATACACACTAAGTGAGAAAGTCACTGTCTATTATGTTTATTCATATGATAAAATTTATGTAATAAATATAATTTTGTACCCATGATTGTACAGGTAATGGATGGCATTGTCTGAGAAATGTAAACCAGGATCCTGATGTGTTAATGTGTACCATAGAGATACTGAAAGTATTAATGTCACACCTGTTAAACAAGAACAGACCTGCTGAAGTTACCAGAATACTACTACAGCTGCTACAGAGGAAATCTGATGGTAAATTTTTCACTTATCTGGTTGAATTACAGGTAAACCAAGGCAGCAAACAAGAATCGCATGTTTGAATAAAATTATCTTGTCATTCATCTGAATGGTACCATAACATTAAATGTAGAGTTTTATTATTATATCCCAGAGCTTTTTTTTTCTGCTCATTTTATGGCAGATATTTGGCCCTATTTTCAATGGCAAATCATTATTTTTTCTCCCAATTTATGGCCTGAAATTCCCAATCAAAATCATAAAAAATAAATTGCAAAAAAATGTTGTCAAATCATGAATTTTATAGCAAGACATTGCGCCAAATATGCCAACAAAAGCTAAATATGAAATAGAATAACTTTAATGTATTAGGATTCCTTTATAGCATTTTTACAATAAATATTAATATTCTACTCTTTCCTGAAAATTTCCAACTCTGAGCAAAATGCCATGAAAATTTGAGTGCCATGGACCATGTTCCCAAAAGGGATTTTTTGGCAGGGGTATATAGTAATTATGTAAACATCGTTAGTCGCAAAAAATTAGGTCACGGAGAAGACATGCAGACAAAAAAATGTTGGTTTACAGTACGTACCACCAATTCTCTCCAAATTTTAAGTCCCCTGTTGTGGCAGCAAAGAAACCTGACTGAGCCGTGCTAATTCAGTCAAGGGACTGAGACGAGTTGATAAACTTTTTTATTCTATAAACTATAAATAGCGACTCTGATTGGCTGATAACGTCACTGACACTCCTGAGTAAATAACCATATACCACAGTCTGAAAATAAACAGGGATTACCCCCGCTAATTTCTGCAAATGGCATCGTTATGTATCGTGAATCATATAAAAAGGATTATGGACTTTTAACTCGGTATATACATGTACATGTATGATGTGGTATTGACCTCAGCTTCGCCTCGGTCAATATTTTCATTGTTATCATCATATACACTGAGTTAAAAGTTCATAATTGTATAAGGGAAGATAGATAATGAATTGCATGTACAGTAATAAGAGTAAAGTCTTTGTGTATGATGGCAACAAATTTTATGGATGCATGTTATTGATTTGTACTTGTAGTTTGTGTGTCCTTTTTAAATCTCAGTTTTTGTTTCTTAGTCGATATACATTTCATTATTTATATTTACAAGATCCCTCAAAATGACCATCATCTAGCCTGTAGGTTAGGGGGTGAATATAATTTATATGTATATGTTGATTTATGTATGGTCTTACTGTGTTTTCAGAGAATATGGAATCCTGCTTCAGTAATATCAGTAAGTAGACCTTGTTTAATCTAGTATTGATCAAATATCATGATATTATGTTTTACTGCATGATTAATGTTGATAGGTTTTCATAACTATATTTTTTTTTTGGTAAGCTTTAACCTCTGCAGATAGAATTGTATGCTTTATGACAAACTTCAATTGCTGAACATTGGAGGATAAAGTGTATTTAAGGTCAGCTAAACATACAACATTGGTAAAAGAACAGTAGTTATCTCAAGGATTTAACAATTTCATTATCTTGAAAATTTCTAGAATGACATTATAGCTTTATAATGGCATAATTTTCTGTATTTCAGATTTCACCGTGTTCTTTGAGCATGTCGTCAAGCGTTCGCTGGCCATCTCGGACTTGTTTTCAGCGCGGGGAGCTTACAATATCTACGAGAACTGTATTGGTGAGCAGGGTCTACCTGTTGGTCTCCGTAGAGGGCTCCTATCAGCCTGGGGGACCTGGTACCAGACAGAGGGAATACAGAGCTTATTCGATGATCTTTTGGAGCACAACATATACCCTACTCAGGTTATAGAAGATTCACCAAGGATTATACAGATATGGACATCATTAACGTTAGCCGAAGTTAAACTTATTCTACAAGATTATTTGAATTCTTTGTACGCTTTTCTGTGCGAGTTGCTAAAAGAGAAGAGGACCAAGTATTTGTCTGAGCAGGATCTCTCTCTTGGAATAAAGATCATTAACAAGGATTCCGATCCCACCGTTGCCCCCTTAGGTTGTTTGACTCCACAGAATGTGTTGGCAATGAAGAGTGCATTAATTACACTTCTTGAAGAAGAGTTCAAGCCGGCGTTGATCGTGGCAAATCGTTATGCTGCGCAGTATAACCCCCAACAAGACTTTTTGTGCCGTATTTTCTCTCCGTCACTACTGGAATACCTACAGGAGATAGACAAAAAGAGTAAGTATATCAAATTTTAGTTAGAATACTAGCCTCTGCAATATGGACAGCAGAATTTTATCTCGCCTCGACGAAGTGGAGTGAGCTTATGCTATACCCCTCCGCATCCGGTTAAGATGTTTGGGGTAGCTCAGTATTTGGCAAAGCCAGACCTGCACAAGTGATTCATCATGGGATGCTGAGGTAAACCCATGCATCAAATGCTGCATCTGACCTACATTTTCTGCTTGAGTGACTTGGTTAAGAAGTTTGGGGTAGCTCAGAGTGACTTGGTTGAGAAGTTTGGGATAGCTCAGTATCTGACAAAGTACTGATGCTACAAGAACCAAACTTGCACAAGTGATTCATCTTGGGATGCTGAGATGGACCTATGCATTGGATGCAGCATCTTACCTTCTTTTTCCACTTGAGTGATTTTGCTTTTAAAGGCCAATATTGAGCAAAGTATAAGTGGTACATGTTCCAAACTTGCATATTGGATGTATCTTTGGTCAAACTTTCATAAAATGACCTTGACCTACTTTTTCCATTTGAGTGATTTTGTCTATAAAAGTAAACATTGAGCAAAGTATAAGTGGTACATGTACCAAAGTTTCATATTGGATGTATCTTTGATCAAACGTTCATAAAATGACCTTTACCTACTTTTTCGGCTTGAGTGGATTGACTACCTGCTACATGTAACAGACTTTCATATTGGACGTATCATTGACTATAATTTCATAAAATAACCTTGACCTACTTTTTAGCTTGCCGGGACGAAAGTCCAAAGAGCAAATGTCATACCCTCGACATCATCGTTGTTGTAGTCTGTAGACAAAACTTTAACCTTGGCTATATCTTTTCAACCATAAAGGGTAGGGCTTTCATATTTCACATGTAGATACATTGTGACAAGACCTTTCAATTGAGACCAAGACCTTTGACCTAGTATTAGTAGTAACCTTTACCTTGGACTTTGACCTACTACTTTTCAAAAACTTTAACCTGGGCTATATCTCTTCAACCATAAGGGGTAGGACTTTCATATTTCACATGTAGATACCTTGTAAGGAGACCTTTTGTTTGAGACCATGACCTTTGACCTAGTGACCTTGACCTTGGACTTTGACCTACTTTTCAAAAAAAATTAACCTAGGCTATATCCGGACAATCATAAGGGGTAGGGCTTTCATATTTCACATGTAGATACCTTGTGACGAGAACTTTTCATTTGAAACCAAGACCTTTCACCTACTGACCTTGACCTTTGACTTTGACGTACTTTTCAAAAGTCTTAAACTTGGCTATATCTCTTCAACCATAAGGGGTGGGGCTTTCACATTTCAAAAGTAGATACCTTGTAATGATACCTTTCATTTGAGACCATGACCTTTGACCTAGTGACCTTGACCTTGGACTCTGTTCTACTTTTCAAAAACTTAACCTGGGATATATCTCTTGGGGGGGGGGGACAATGTTCAAAAAAACTTTTCCGTTTTCTATTGATTTCTGTGGGAAAAAGACAAGTATTGACCCAAATATTAGCAATATTATGCATAATAGATCTGGAAATAACTTCAGAGTTTGATGGGATACTGTATTTGTATTAAGTCAACGAACAATTTTTCTTCAAATTTCCATTTTCAAAATTCCACATTTTAGGGCAGATTTTACGTCTTATCTTATCAGCTCCTTAAAAGTTGACACCATCATCATCAACATGTATTGTTTCTATTTCAGAACTCAAGCGTGGCTTGTTGTTTTCTAAAGAGATTAGTAATCAGGTGTCGTCCCATACTCGTAGGAACAATCCAACTCACAGGTATTGATACAAAAGATGTGACATTCAAACTTATAGTTGTTTTTAAGTTTAGGCATTTACAGATTGGCAATCAATTGAGGAAATTGCACCTACCTACAAAATTTGAATTTCATTATTATTTCTGTAGTTAAAATCCAACTTTTCCTTGCAATTCATGTATGTATGTTTCATGTCATGCCCCCATTTAAGAGATTTTGGGCATATTGTTTCTGTCCTGTCTGTGTGTTGACTTTTCCATACCTTGGCCATAACTTTCTTATTTCAAAAATAAGATACACTTTGGATATTTCACATATACATTGTTTGTGACGAGAGCTTTCATTTGATACATGGACCTTGGAGTTTGACCTACTTAGAAGATATGGGGTTCATATTATACATTTATAGTCATTGTTTGTTTCCTTGACCTTTGACCCAGTAACCTTGACATGGCAGTAAGGCCTTCCTGTCCTATAATAAAAGCAGGTCTTTCACAAACTCATTTTGTTCACATCTTTATCAATGGAAGCAATAAAGAATGCAATGAGGTATGTAGAAGGATAAAAATGTTTTCTGTACAGAATTTTTTCTGTTGTATATTTTGTTAATTTTTCATACATCATCTTAAACTATTACGTTTTAAAGCCTAGATGGTGCTATGAGTATTGAATAAATTGTTTGATGTGTACTGTACTATGTGTCTTTTATCTAGCAGCTTTGCTACACTTATATTATTTTTTAGTCACAAAGATGTGAATCTTTTGTTACTGAATATTTATTTTGTGTGTGTGAATCAAAGTTGGTGAAATTATGATAAAATTCTTTGATATCAGCTTATATCTGTGATTCTTAGCATAATATGGTTATCAGAAGCTATTGAGACTTGGATATAATTTTCTGAAATCATGAATGTCTGAGATGTCAACACTGATGATTTCCTGATATCCAATGTTTGAGATATCAGGACTTCGATTTGATTCCTTGATATTAAGAAAAGTCCCAGATATCAATTTTAGTTATGACATAATTTTTTGACATCTAGAGATGTTTTAGATATCAAGGCATGATATTATTCTGTGATATCTGGACTCGTAAAAGAAATACAATGTAGTAATATTTTTTATCATAACATTTTGTGTAGTTCAAAGAGACGTAGCGGAGGATCAGGAGGGATCTCGTAATTGTTACCATAATTAGTGAAAACAACCATTTTCTTTATTGATTTTAAAAAGTTTTTTGTATGATTAGTGCTAAAACTTTGTGTTCATATTTTCTAAGTGCAGTATGAAATGGCATATAAAACAGCTTTTTATATTTATGAGGTTGCATTTAAACAATTCATTGATTGATATATTTTATTATCTGAATTTTATGCTTTTATGCTAGGATTACGGTTTAACTCTACCTCAGTAGTTCATTAAGCAGAAGCGTATATAAATATACATGTATATATGTATGTATAACTATCACATATAATTTTATTATTTGAAACTGATAGTAATAATAGTTGAAACAGTCAAATTTTTTGTGTTTCTTTTAAAGTGTCAATCATTAAACCATTGTGGCTAAATATAATTACATGTAACTTTGTATTTTGATTCTGAAAATTGCTGTATTGTTGATTATTCTGTATTTAGAAAGCTCTTTGAAGGATTTTTTTTTTCTTTCTTCAAAAAAGAGAATAACAATTTCTAGTCATATATTTAGTAATCGTTTCTCTGATTGATATTCACATATGAGTACAATATTTAATTTCTGTTATGTACATGTACAGTGAAACTTGTCTAAACCGGATGTTGTTTGGACTACGAAATTTGGCCGGATTAGACAGGATCCGGATTAAAGAATATGTGCTTTGATAGGCCAGACAACTGACAAAGTGCCTCTGACATGACGCCAGCTACGTATGACGATTTTATCTATATTACTCTACCATGCAATAATACGCATTGAAAACATGTTGTTTAATCCATTCAATTATATTTCATTCAACAACTTTATATACACTATGATACATGTAAAGTATTTAACTATATGTCCGAAGATAACGTCTGTATTTCAGATCGACTTTCAACAAGATAAAGATTCTCAGATAAACGAATTGTTCAACTTTTTGTTCCACATTAAGTTCCCTTCTTATCCATTTTGGTGATTGATACCTTAAGTCCAGTAAAGTAATTGCTTGGGGCAGTAATTATCTAACCACGGGTGATACGCACAAATCAATTAACCCTAATTAGTCTCTGGGATTTAAGAGTTGGCCGGTTTAATGAGGGTGTTTATATAGTAATTAACGATATTTGATCAAGAAAATCGTCTGGTATTCAGAATAGACAGGATCCGTATTACAGAGGTGAATTTAAACATAATAAAGAAGGATTCTGCTGGGACCACAGATATACACCGGTATAGACAAGTATCAGCTTTAGACAAGTTCCGGTTTTCACAAGTGGCACTGTATATATAGGCCATATATATGTACATGTATATATAGGCCATTATAGGGTCAAAGTTGATCTTGGACAGTTTTCATTTCTTCACTGTACGTTTCACTATATTCTTTGTACCTACCAAGATGTGATATGGAAAGTTACATTTAAAACTTAAAACAGTACCTGTTCAAACCCCATTCTATACAGAATTTCTGTCCGTAGCACAGCATATGACATAAGCTCGTTTTAACACCATCAAATTCCATGGGAAGGAATGTTAATTCTAGGAAACTAGCGGTACAAGGAATGTTTACATAGAAATTTTGACCAAAATTTCTGCAGTAGAATATAATTTGACTTTGTAGGATCAAATTTTTGATAGCCAAAATTTCATTTACATGTATTTGCAACTATATTTCAACCCTTTGAAGAGTGTGAATTTGTCTTGATCAAGCTTGTGGATGATTAACATTGATTTTGTCAGGAAGACGAGATACTTGACAAATGTTTCAAATGTCATTGTTGTTACTTAAAAGTCATTCCTGTGTCTCACATGTCTAATTTACACCTCCGATGGAAAGAAGAGGAAAAGTAAATTGTGCAAGTTTATTTCTACTTTATGATTATCAATGAGTACATTGTTTTTTTTTTGTTTTTTGACGTACATTTTTCATTTAGAGATGGTAAAGTAACCAGCATTTATTTTTTTTAATTTCAAGTCTGTATCTGGATGTAGAAAAGGAACATATTTCTTTAAAGTCTCCTACTGACTGTACTATCTCATGGTATATACTGTAGATCAGAGTGAAAAATTGCAACTTTTCTTGAATTATATATGGTTAGTGCATCTACAAAATTCAAAATATATTCGTACTGGATTTTTTATTAGGCTCATAGAATCTATTTTGTAAGATGTCCAGGTCGTACACAGAGATTATTTGGAAGGATAAGTGTACCTGTATGTGCATTGTTTGTTTAAATTTCAATTGAGAAAATTTTCACAAATTTCAACTCACTGTTGTTCATTAACATGCCAGCCAAGATGTGTTCATTCCGTTACTATTTCCATTTTAATAGTGGATCTTCAATTTTCTTCGTTCATTGTTTACAAAGACAAGTGATATAAGAATCAAATTGTTTCATTTTCCATTGCCAGATGTTAAATTTTGTAGGCTTTAGTTCTTGGAAAAAAAAAAGAATTTGACAAAGAGTTTTTGCGTGTTTGTTTTTTTCAGTCTGATAAAAATGACAACAGCTAAAAACCACCTGTGTGGCTATCTGAGGTCGTGTGGGGATTAAAATCTGTATGGCAAACAACACTGTAAAATGTGAATAAATGTAATGAGCATTTCAATATTTGTCCCCCTATGGATGATTGTCAGATCTTTATTCTGGTAACTATATTTATATTATATTTCATCATATTGTGACATGTCCTAGCAATATAATGTGTCAATTCTGAGGAAAGGATTTACCTATCAAGAAAGATAACTCTGCCATCTGGGTTTCTCCCCATCATTATTTGAAAGCAAGTTTTCTCTGGATCATGATATATATGGCACAATGCAAGGTCACAGTAGAAATCAAGGTCATAATGGATATACTGCGTGGTAAAGCACACAAACGTGATGTAAAATCTACACATTTTCCTGAAATGTTTACTTCAGTGTGTGAAGGAGAAACATACAATAAAAAATTTTCCAAGACTTTAACATCAACAGAAAAGAATTAAAGTCAAACAGATTTGACAAGTACTAAATGAACATGTCAGGTTTACTACCCATGGGAACAATTGACATATTGATCATAAATATGCATATATCTTGCTACTTTGTTTATATTTTAAGTGTACATTTGATACAAGAGTACTCAATCAAAGCCATCCTTATTGAACCATAATTCTGTAAACATGTAGTTTCTGCAAGATTTCCAACAAATGTTGAAAAGCACTGTCTCTGTTCAGATTGACACCATTATGCAACCAGGCCATACTAAAACAAGGTGTGTTCGTATAAATGATCACCTTGGTAGCATAAACAACAACATACAGCTGATTTTTACCATACTCATGAAGGGTTAAACTTTTTGACTGTGCCACAAGACAAGTATTTGAAAGCTGTATCATTTCTCAAAAGTTGATCATTATCAAAGATGCAGTGTCTCAAATTGCAAAACTTATCGGAGTTATGTCTTTAACTCCTGAGGAGCGAGTGTACCATGACTACAATCAAAGACAAAGTAACAACTCTGAAACAATTTCCAATCTACACTTTGACCTTTAGACCGAAAATTACATTGGGCACGTAGCAATGAAGCATATAAAGTGTTGGTATGACAGGTGGATTGACTCCAGACCTTGACAGTTTAACCCCTATATCATGAGGGAACTTCTCAACTCATAAGAGGTAAGGCATGACAAGTCACATCTGTATAAACACATCCTGTTGTGACCTGAATATACATTTTGTATTACAATCATCAGTGACCTTAATCATCAACTTATGATGTTTCCTTATGACGGGTGGAATACAAGTTGCAGTAAACAATTTTAAGTCATTCACTGATTACATTATTTAATCTTTTAAATTGGACAGGGACACAGATTCTGATGCTACGCAATGGATAAGCTCACTGGAGTAAAAAGCAAACGATAGGCCTCTGAATACTTGTTTTGGTGATATGAAGACAAAGCAATCTTTAATAAGAAACCACTGAAATACATGTACCTGAAAAAGTAACAACATGTCCTATACTGCACAATAACATCAAAATCGAAAACGACCAATCGGACATCCCACAAGTAACTGAAACATGGCCCACAGACAATAAATCATAGATAGTATAGAGTTCAGTAATGGTCAGTGCTATACAAGTTGTAAGGATTCTTTAAATAAGAAGCAATGAAGGTTACTTAAGCAGTTCATTTTCTCCATTGTGTGGTTATCTAAATGACTTTTAAACTTCAAAAGCTAAGAATGAACCGAACCAATGACCGATATCTGTACAATGTATTAAAGACATACATGAATCCTAAAATATAAGGTTATATCACAATAATGTAAAAGTTCGCTTCATAAATTTAAAAGAAATGAGTTAAAATATAATCAATTTATTATTCAAGATATTGCACAGTATGGTTAAAAATGTTTTTCTCTAGAAAATGAATGAGGTTTTCTTACAAAAGCTATAAATTATGAACATGCTATTACAAATGAACATCAAGTATACATGTATTTAGGTGTACAGAATGAGTTAATGGAAAAGATTTGTAAAAACATGTAACAATCAACAAGCTCATATTCTCTTCTAAATTGGTCACACTGTCAGTTATTACAGAGAATGAATTTTTTATGTGTAAATTACAAGAATGCGCAACAAACATAATATCTGTCTCATTTAGTGTATTCATATTATTTCATATATTGAAATTTTACCGAATAAACAATATCGATGTTGTAATCTTCTGCATACGCTTATAAATTCTCAACCTCTGAATCAATAAGTAATAAAAACTAAGCAACCCAAAGTGTAGCATCCCCTTGCATGACATGAATATCCATGTACTCACAAATTGGCAGTTCCCTTTATGCATGAATTTATGTGTAAAAGTGCCTCATTAATACTTGATCTTAAAATGGGTTCTTCTTAATGCCACTTGCATTTAATTATGAAGTTTGACCATGATCCAATGATAAATGACACCTCTAGCTTGTATTCAAGGATTTTGAGCAATTCCTCTCTATGACCTTGATGTTCTTCCTCTTGTCAGTATATGAATTTCAGTCAAGATCCTACCAAATGCTACCTCTAGGCTTTATACAAGGATTTTAAATCTATGACCTTGAAAATCTATAGGGTTCTTCACCTTGTTATAAGCAACTAGTACATGAACATGTATATGAAGTTTGGTCGAGTTCTAATCAAAGCTACATTTTGTATACCCTCTAGTCTGTAAACAATGATTTTACAGACTTCCAATCTGTGACCTTGGCCCTTCTTTCTCTTGTCATATGCAATGAGCATATGAAATTTGGTGAAGATCCAATCAAAACTGTGCCCTTTATGCTGTATACTAGATTTCTTCCTTATGTCATGGTTAATAAGTGTATGAATTTTGAGAGAGATCTGATAAATGCATCCTCTAAACTGTATACAAGAATAAGCCTGTGTTTGTGAAACACGAATGCCCCCGGTGGCATCTTTGTTAGTATAAACTTCATTTTCTGTTAAGTATGTGAAAGGTCAAGGTCAACAATTTTAGTATGAATGGAAAGGTCTTGTCACAAGGAATACACATGTGAAATATGAAAGCCCTATCACTTACCATTCGAAAGTTATGCCCAATGTTAAAGTTTTTTGAAAATTAGGTCAAAGGTCAAGGTTACGAGGTCAAAACGTTTGGTATCAATGGAAAGGTCTTGTCGCAAGGAACACACATGTGAAATATGAAAGCCCTATCACTTACCATTCAAAAGTTATGCCCAATATTAAAGTTTTTGAAAAGTAGGTCAAAGATCAAGGTCAAGGTCACGAGGTCAAAAATTTTGATATAAATGGAAAGGTCTTGTCACAAGGAATACACATGTGAAATATGAAAGCCCTATCACTTACCATTCAAAAGTTATGCCTAATGTTAAAGTTTTTGAAAAGTAGGTCAAAGGTCAAGGTCAAGCTCACAAGGTCAAAAATTTTGGTATAAATGGAAAGGTCTTGTCACAAGGAACACACATGTGTAATATGAAAGCCCTATCACTTACCATTCAAAAGTTATGCCTTATGTTAAAGTTTTTGAAAAGTAGGTCAAAGGTCAAGGTCAAGGTCACAAGGTCAAAAATTTTGGTATCAGTGGAAAGGTCTTGTCACAAGGAATACACATGTGAAATATGAAAGTTCTATCACCTTCCATTCAAACGTTATGCCCAATGTTAAAGTTTTTTCGGACAAACAAACATACAAACAGACAGACAAACAGACGGACAGGCCAAAAACTATATGCCCCTGAATCTGCGATTCCGGGGGCATAAAAAAGTGACGTACACATACACACTCACTTATACACGAACAATTGTGTTACTATACCTCCCTGCAACTACATGTATGTTGCGAGGGAATAACTACGAATGAAAGGGTCTACAACATAAAATTGGTGTTAATCGTCTACAGTGATTGATAAAGCCTTTATCTCTGCCAGACTTTGCTGAATTCTACCGCGAGCTTGGTCTGTAGTTTTATCATTGTTTTTGTTCATTCTGTCAGCTAATTCTGTATACACTCTGTACACTTCTGAGTTGTATGTTACCTGAAATTTTTAAAACGAATTTGCAAAAATCTATCAACAAACTTTCAAGAGCTACTTTAATTCTGAAATATTTTATTTTTGTCTTGTGGACAGGGATTAAGAAGATGGAGAAAGGTATATATTTTCCTTGTCTTTTGGGTTAAGATCATATTTTCATGGAAACTTCATTGTTAATGTCAATTGTAACACCATACAAGACTGCTGTGTTAGAAGACCAGAAAAAGAAAGCACAAAATCTTTTTGTTTAATTTCAATTTAGACATAAGGAGAACAGTAATCGGCCAGATGTGTTCAGGTACACAGAAATCCAACCCAAATGTCTTGAAGTTGCTTTTGTCCACATCTCAGCAAACCTATTTGTTGTACATGCAAATACACTTGGGTTAGGTTCCTTTATCTCTTATCAAACCTGGTTCTTTTAATCTCTTTACTAATATGCATGAACAATGAATTATTACAAGTTTCGGATGACAAAGGGACAAAATTTCTATGAGCATTCTGATCATGGAGAGCAGGAGTTACAGAAAACTATATGGCTACTTTTCCTGAACATTCAAATTAATGTCATTTCATGTAAGAGATTGAAATTTGTCTTCTTAGAATATTTGGGTGAGTTTTTCATCTTTAAACAGTTATTGTGACAATTATATCTTACAGAACATTTCTACATTGAATCTCTAGAGGTTTATCAACATTGCAATCTTTAAAAAGGATTCACAAGTGCACTGAGCATGCCAAATATGAATAAAATATCTACCATAGTTCAGAACAAATCAGAAGAAACAGAAGATATTGGTTGGTTATTATTATCGACAGAAAAGAAATTGGTCAGAGGAAAAAATCATTCCAAGGAATGCATGTGTCGCCTGCGAAACATAGTGACACTCAGGAATCACTTTTATAGGGTGTGACATCCTAGTGTGACAGACACACAGACGGATGGACAGACGAACATATTGATCCCTAAGTGTCGCTATGCTTCACAGGCGACACAAAAATGCAAATGTACATCTTGGTATTTTGTGTAATTAAGAATATTACCTCCGATTTGATTAATGAGTCCATACAAGGCTGGAAGTATTCTATTCTGTTATCTACAAACTTTGGTAAGTCCTCTACTAGGGCTTGGTTTTGGTTCTCAAAATCTTCTTTGGACTTGTTAAGTGCCTTCCTACTCTGTATTTGTAAAGATATATAAAGATACATGTACATAGGTTATCTTTAACATTCAAAAATAGCAATCCAAGAAATGCTTGTGTCGCCTGCGAAGCAGATTTTTTAAATGAAAGTAGGTCAAATATCAAGGGCAAAGTCACTAGTTAAAAAATTATGGAATGTTTATTAAGGTCTTTTCAAAAGGAATACAAATGTGAATTATCAAAAGCCTATCAATTTTTACCAATTAAAAGATATAGCCAATCTTAGATTTTTTGAAAAGTAGGTCAAGTATCTAGGGCAAGGTAACGAGGTAAAAAATCATGGTATGTGAAGAAAGGTCTTGTAACATGGAAAACACATGTGAAATATCAAAGCCTATCACTCACCAATCAAACGATATAGCCAATATAAGATTTTTTGAAAAGTAGGTCAAATATCTAGGTCAAGGTCATGAGGTCAAAAATTATGATATGTGTAGAAAGGCCTTGTCACAAGGAATACAGACATGAAATATCAAAGCCCTATCACTTACATATCAAAAGATATTGCAAATCTTAATCTTTTTTAAATGTAGGTCAAATATCTAGGTCAAGGACACGAGGTCTACAAGTATGGTATGAATAGAAAGGGGATTTTTTTAAAAAGTAGGTCAAATATCTAGGTCAAGGTCACAAGGTCAAAGTTATGGTATATGTAGAAAGGTATTGTCACAAGGAATACACAAGAGAAATATCAAAGCCCTATCACTTACCAATAAAAAGATATAGCCAATCTTAGATTTTTTGAAAAGTAGGTCAAATATCAAGGTCAAGGTCACAATATAAAAAATTATAGTATGTGTAGAAAGTGCTTGTCACAAGGAAAACACATGTGAAATATCAAAACCCTATCACTCACCAATCAAAAGATATAGCAAATCTTAGATTTTTTTACAAGATAGTCAAATATCTAGGTCGAGGTCACAAGTCAAAAATTATGGTATGCATAGAAAGGTCTTGTCACAAAGATTACACATGTGACATATCAAAGCCCTGTCACTTACCAATCAACAGATATAAACAATCTTAGATTTTTGGAAAAGTAGGTCAAATATCTAGGTCAAGGTCACTGGGTAAAAAATTATGATTTGTGTAGAAAGGTCTTGTCACAAGGAATCACATGTGAAATATCAAAGCCCTATCACTTACCAATCAAAAGTTATGGGGTGTGACTCCCAAGTGTGACAGACAGACGGACAGACGGACAGCCAGACAGACAGAAAGACAGACAACGGACAAAGTAATCCCTAAGTGTTGCTGTGCTTCGCAGGCGATACAAAAATAAGGAAATATGATGTAGTATGTATAATATATCTTATCTATGAAAAAACATACAGATGTAAATCTTGATAATAAACTCTCGTCTTCTTAAGGAGAGTGTAAAATTAATATTTTTTTTGTGTCTTTGCCAAATGCATATTAAAAAATGTCTGTCTTATCAAATTATGGTGACAAAGCATCTTAAAACTATCCGAGTGCACCGATTACAGTAAGAAAAATTCAAGTAAGCAGATTTACTTTTTTTTTCATCAAATCACTTCCACTAAAGTTTTACTAACGTTTGATCTAACTTTTTGAATAAATATTGTTTAATCCAAGTGTTTATAACAGTAAGATGTTTAAAGCAATACCCAGATTACTTGAGAATGCTGTACGTATTTGATTTCTTGTAACAATACATATATACGTACAGTATCGAGTTTAACCACATTCTGTCCTGTACGTTCTTTGTCTTGATGCTTCTCAAGTCGAGCTTGGCATTTCATGTACTCCTGAAAAAAATAACCATGTTAATATTTAGCTATTTCACAAACATGATAAATACTTCTTTTTAAATATGCATATTGTGAAAAACATTTATCCCTAATTGAAATATTGTTAGACCATTGATGCAGAGTTGCATGTAATAAACATTTAACGAAAAGTTGACAGCCTGATTTTGATTTAGTTTCTTGGTTTTCATTATAGCCTTATTTTGATTTAGTTTCTTGGTTTTCATTAAAGCCTTATTTTGACGAAGTTTCTTCATTTTTATTACAGCTTTATCTTGATGAAGTTTCTTCATTTTTATGACAGCCTTATTTTGATGAAGTTCTTTCATTTTCCCTACCTGTAAACTCTGTTCCCTTTTCTTAATAGCAGTTTGTACACTTGGAAAGAGACTGTTATACCTGCAAATAATTACAAACATATCTAGTGGAGAATTCAGTATGACAATGCCTGTGGTAGTAATGTATATACATGTAATAATACAACATGAATGTAATCTTTGAAAATCTCAACCAGTTTTAAAAGCATTATTACTTTACATGTTGACTTAAATGTCTGATCAGCAGTCAGTTGTAAAATGAAACAAAGTTTCAACAATTTATATGTGCAATGTATAATGTTAATTTACAAACTTTTTCATGGGATCAGCCACTGTTCTTTGAGCATTGCTGCACTAAAATGAATAAAACACCGCTAAAGACAGTATGGCCGGATTGCAAAGTAAGTTTTTGTCACTAACAGGGTCAAGGTCAATAGGTCAAATAATACAGCATAAATTGAAAGGTTTAGTCAGAGGCAACCTACATGTATAAAATAAAGTTTCTACTGCATACAGTTCCATAGATTTTGCTTAAACCAGGAACTTTAACCAAAATCCTTAACTAGGTCAAAGTCCAAGGTCAAGGTCACTAGGTCAAATGTTATGGCATAAATTGAAAGGTCTTGTCATGGGCAAGCTTCATGTATAATATAAAGTTTCTACTGCATATAGTTCCTTAGATTTTGCCTCAACCAGAAACTTTAACCAAAATGCTGACGGCAGATGGACAGACGGACGGACGGACAGACGGACGGACAGACAGATGGACTGACAGACATCGTCAATCTATAGGCCGGAATTGCTTTGCAATCTGGCCAAAAATGAAAATCATTAAACAATGCCTTCAAAAATGCTACAAGTCATTCATTGATCATTTTCAAAAATAAATATTAAAAATAAGACTGAAAAATATGAAAAGAGAACTTGGTTAAAACATTTGGAGACTGAAATAGGGAGAAAAATACTCAAAAGGTTTTAATACTGAAATATCCCAAAGATTTAGAGACTGAACAATCATACGGACAACAATGTATATAAAACTCATAGACTGAAATACATATTATAGAACATACAAGCTCCTTCATGTACTGTTCCTGTTTTTCCACTGCTTGGTCCCAGTCTGTTATAGCGGTCCTTAATTCTGGCTCCGTCTGACAAAGCTGACTGCTCAGTAAGTCTTGTGTTATCTTATGTTCACTGTTACACAGTGCTATAAATAATAAACAAACAGCTCAGTAAGTCCTGTGTTATCTTGTGTTTACTGTTACACAGCGCTATAAATAACAAACAAACAGCTCAGTCAGTCCTGTGTTATCTTATGTTCACTGTTACACAGCGCTATAAATAATAAACAAACAGCTCAGTAAGTCCTGTGTTATCTTAAGTTTACTGTTTCACAGAGCTATAAATAATTAACAAAAAGCTCAGTAAGTCCTATGTTATCTTATGTTCACTGTACGTTACACAGCGGCGCTATAAATAACAAACAGCTCAGTAAGTCCTGTGTTATTTTATGTTCACTGTTACACAGCACTATAAATAACAAACAAACAGCTCGGTAAGTACTGTGTTATCTTACATTCACTGTTACATTTCTGGAATAAACTTGAAGAAACTGTCTAAGATGTTGTCACTGAATTGACTGAGCATGCAGTATTGCATGAAAATCGGAGAAAGTTTAATAGGAAAGTACTTAACACTGCATCATCCAAACAACACAGCCCTATTAACATGATTAATAAAATAAACAAACAGCTCAGTAAGTCCTGTGTTATCTTGTGTTCACTGTTACACAGCACTATGAATAACAAACAAAAAGCTCAGTAAGTCCTGTGTTATCTTATGTTCACTGTTACACAGCGCTATGAATAACAAACAAACAGCTCAGCAAGTCCTGTGTTATCTTATGTTCACTGTTACACAGCGCTATAAATAATAAACAAACAGCTCAGTAAGTCCTGTGTTATCTTATGTTCACTGTTACACAGAGCTATAATAACAAACAAACAGCTCAGCAAGTCCTGTGTTATCTAATGTTCACTGTTACACAGCGCTATAAATAATAAACAAACAGCTCAGTAAGTCCTGTGTTATCTTGTGTTCACTGTTACACAGCACTATGAATAACAAACAAACAGCTCAGTATTTCCTGTGTTATCTAATGTTCACTGTTACACAGCACTATGAATAACAAACAAACAGCTCAGTAAGTCCTGTGTTATCTTATGTTCACTGTTACACAGCGCTATAATAACAAACAAACAGCTCAGTAAGTCCTGTGTTATCTTATGTTCACTGTTACACAGTGCTATAAATTATAAACAAACAGCTCAGTAAGTCCTGTGTTATCTTGTGTTCACTGTTACACAACACTATGAATAACAAACAGCTCAGTAATGAGATGAACCCCAGGTTAAAGTTTTTAATAAGTAGATCAAATTCCAAGGACAGGGTCCATAGGCTAAAAGTCAAGGTCTGGTCATGAGGAATCAACATGTGAAATATCAAATCCCTGCCCATTACATTTCATAAAATATAGCCCAGGTTTAAGTTTGTTAAAAGCAGGTCAAACTCCAAGGTCAAGGTCACTAGGTCAAAAGTCCCTAATGGTAATCGGTAATAATGAATCAACATGTGAAATATCAAAGCCCTATCCCTTTATAGTTCATAGCCCAGGTTCAAGTTTTGTCCACATAACGGATTACGCAGACACTTAGGCTATGACATTAGCTCTCAGGACATTCATCATGGCTCGCTCATAAAGAATGAAATTTAGTAAAGGTCATATGTTATGCATTAAGTGTACCTATGATAGCAGATTCCTTATTCTAATATTGTTATGAGCAGACTCATTCAAGATTATGTATGCATATACATTAAAAGATCTGGGTTTTTTTAATGTACCATGAAAGAAAACGACACCTTTTCTCTTCACTTCATAATACTGTACCAAATGTAGCTTCAAATGAATATATTATTTGAAAAAAAATTTAGACAGGGTACTCATATTTTATAAAGGAAGGGTCCCAATCATTCTAAAAAGGGTGGGAGGGTTCACTTCATTGATAAAGGAAGTGTTCATGTTATTGATAGCTTGAGTTTCTAGTACTACACTTATAAATTTCCATACATTTGTAACGTAACAGTTCTCAACATTATAGCAATACACCATACAGTCCAGAAAATGATATATTTGTTTAACATAAAAAATAGTGACCATACAGCATACCATTGTTTGATTCAATCCATCTCTTTGTGTCTTTGTACAGTTTCTTGCTGGTCTCCTCCAATCTAGAAAGTAGATATACAGTAGTTATCATCAACATCCTTTACCTTTTGCTTTTGTTTCCTATTTTTTAATAATTATGCATAAACAAATCATCTTACACACAATACCCCTGAAGACGGTATGGCTACATTGCATAGCTTATCTTTTCAAAATGTCAATAATCAAGGAGCCAAATGAAATTCAGCTCTCAAGACGAAGAATATACATGTATATATATATATATTTACATATGCCCATTCATTTGTATAGAATTTACACTGTGATTATAGGAGTATAACCGCGGTGGCTTGATTTGAACTATGACGTCATAGTAACTTGGCTTGATTTGAAGTATGACAGTACGTAGTAACAGAGCCTTAGCAACGGACTTTTAATAACTGTCTTTTGGAATGTGATTATACTGTGATAACCTACAATGGATCCAGGAATTATTTTTCTCATAATGCGCTAACGCGCATTATGGAACATAATTCCTGGATCCATTGTAGGCTATCACAGTATAATCACATTCCAAAAGACAGTTATTCTATAAGTATTACAATGTGAAACATCTATTGCATTGTATAATTACTATAAAAATAATATATTTATCACATTCAAATTTTGTTACAACAAATTCCTCTCATTTCACACCAATTTCAATCAATTACATTTCATGCCATTTCAATTATCCTACATGCCTCATTATGAAAATACAAAATAAAGGAGAGTTGATCAATAAACATTGAAGTTGTGTGTCTAATCTTTCCCTTACAGACAATAAATGATTTGTGGAGTCTAATTTTTGCCCTGCTAACATATACAGATTTGTCTGGTCTTTAATATACTTTTTGTAAAAATTTACTTCATATCATGATATGCCCATTAGCTTATTCTCTCTCTTTATGCTGTTTTGAATGCATACTGCATTAAGAAGGCAAAATTGAAAACAGAAGAAAACAACAAAGAGATTAATATCATAAATTTCATACAATGTGACTTTGATAATACATTTATGTACCTCTCAATTTTCTTCACTTCTCTCTCTATGTCCCTTTCAGTCTGAAAAAAAATACATTGTATAACATTTCATGAGAGAATTCAAAAATCATATTCTGTCATAAATTCCATATCATAGTTCAAATGAAATATTGCTATCAATGAATCATTTCTAGAAAATACCACTTTAATCATTAATTAAAAAATATAAAAAGGAATACAGTCTGAGTGACTTTTAAAAAACGTAAGTAGTCATTGACAAAATTAAATACTACAGACGTGTACTTCTAAAAATCAACAGCTTAGAATTGAATCCCAGATATAATAGACATGTACTTACAGCTCTAGATACTACACTTTTCTTTGGGGCAGAATGACGGCTGAATGGATTCCTAGGGAAAGAAAATTACATGCATCTAAAGGTTTTCTTAATCTATATAGGTAAATGTTACACTCTATAGTAAAAGTAGAATATAAGAGTATGCACCGAGTCACTGTAAAACTAGAATAATTCCCTATACCGGCATCTCCAAATCTAAGAGCAAAAGCTGTCAAGCTCCATGATATGCCTGTTGGGATTTATTTGTCATAATTAAGTAAGTGTGATGAATTAGATAATTACATTTTACCATTATTACCATTTTCATATTTCTGCATCATACAATTTGGCCATTTTACATATTTATTGGAACTGACCACACAAAATCGATGCTATCACGTAAATGCGCATCTGTCTCTTAATTTTAAACAGTGTTAAAATCAGTGAGTGAATATGTATGAGCTATGCTCACATCATGCTTTTTTATTGCAGCTAGAATATGTATGAGCTATGCTCACACCATGCTTTTTTATTGCAACTAATCTTTTCATTCCATGGTACAAAAATGTTGAAATATTTTCATTCCATCTTATCCTTTTCCGCCAAAAAGACTTCATACCATACTGGCAGGGTATAAATTCCATGTACTTGCAACAATAAATATTGCAAATGTGTTGATTTTTTTATCAAATTTATCTGTTGTTTCTTATTTTACCCTCTAATACACTATTAGAACATTAATTTCGCGTGACCTTCACTTTGATCTTGCAACGGCCAAAATGAAAATGACCATTATGCAAATGTTTATATGTGTTCGCATTCGTTCTTCTTTGGATAAAACTAGGTCATATTAGGGTACCCAATTTATAAGCAATAATTAATCATATTTCTGTAGCGAGGGCACATGTGACTGATGTAACCAGCTAGTTTCTAATTATTAGGTATGCTACATTCGCTTCCATTAAAGTTTTGACTAAATAGTTTATTCATGGTTTGATCTTAACAAGGCCAAATGTAACTTTAAATTGTTGAATTAAGTGTGATTTTTATTCAAATTTTCTTGAAAAAAATATGCTCGGTAATTTCCGTAAAATTTACACGTGCATTTGTGAATTGAAAAGTAAGTTTAACCTTCAAAGAAAATAATTAATTTCATTAATTAATTTCTTTCAAGAAATATTCAGATTTAATTACCCTTATTGCGTACCGTATATATTGTTAATTACATTTTGACAAGAGATTAACAACTTGTGATTTATTAATACCATAATCACAACTTTCGGTAAGGCATGGTCAATTTCATATTCTGGGGGGCTTGGACTTTTTTCTCAACAAAAAACTAATTTTGCTCGTTGCTCTGAATTTTGATGAAAAAAAATAGCAATCCAAGGAATGCTTGTGTCGCCTGCAAAGATTTTTTTTTTTTTTATTGAAAGTAGGTCAAATATCAAGGGCAAAGTCACTAGGTCAAAAATTATGGAATGTTTAGAAAAGTCTTTTCATAAGGAATACACAAGTGAAATAACAAAGCCCTTTCACTTAGCAATCAAAAGATATAGCAAATCTGAGATTTTTTAAAAAGTAGGTCAACTATCTAGGTCAAGGTCATGAGGTAAAAAAATATGGTATGTGTAGAAAGGTCTTGTCACAATGAATACACATTGCCCTATCACTTCCCAATCAAAAGATATAGCCAGTCTTAGATTTTTTGAAAAGAAGGTCAAGGTCATGAGGTTAAAAATTATGGTATAATACACATGTGAAAAATCAAATCCCTATCACTAACCAATCAAAAGATATAGCTAATCTTAGATTTTTTGAAACGAAGGTCAAATATCTAGGTCATGGTCATGAGGTAAAAAATTATGGTATGTGTAGAAAGGTCTTGTCACAAGGAATACACATGTGAATTATCAAAGCCCCATCACTTACCAATCCAAAGTTATGGGGTGTGACACTCAAGTGTGACAGACAGATGGACAGAAAGACAGACAGACAGACAGATGGACAATGGACAAAGTGATCCCTAAGTGTCGCTATGCTTCACAGGCGACACAAAAAATAGATTTGTTTATGGTGTCAGAAAAAAAATAATCTTGCTCTCACAAGTAATCTGAATTAGAAGAATTACCATTAAATTTCGCTAAAAATTTCTGAAAATTTGCCGGCTCGCTTTGCTCGCCACAGGTTTCAATTTTTTCTAAAAAAAAAATTAGGCTCACTTCGCTAGCCATAGTTTTCTATCAAGCATTCATTTTTAATGAGAAGTTCATAAAGAATCATATTTGAAAAATATCAAAAGAATGCATGTTCATGGAAAAAGGGCTTCCTTAGAGGCTTAAATATATTATTATATCAATATAATGCAGTACTATTAATAGATGCATGTATCACCATGTAGAGTATAATTTCATATACAAGCTAAATATTGAAGGAGAACTTCAGTTTTTCCCCTATTTAAAAATTCTAAATTTCGAAAAAAAAATGTAGAATTTAACCCTCCCTTCAGACCCTCTTAACTGTACCTTATATACATGTATAGATTTTGTTTACTGTCAGGATTATATTGTAAAATACTTCAATCTCTCTGTACAGAAGTGAATTAAATTTTTCATAAAAATAAAGTATATCAAATGGAACTAAACTTGTGAATTAAGGGAGACATAAATAACTGAATTTTCAAACACATATTAAAGTATGTTTGGGAAATAAATAGAGGTTTATTTTTTAATATAGGGAGATATATCTCTTTTTTACAGCTGAACCTATGATTTTGAGAAGATATTTTTTCACTTACTTGGATCATCATTTCCTGGTGTTTGCCAATATAGAGGGGACAAATAGTGTGACAGAAAGACCATTCAGACTAATTGAAATAAAATAAGCAAAAATGTCAACTTTAAAGGCCCTAATCAATAACTTCCCTTTGTTCAAACACCGAGTCACACAAAACCAGGACCATTACAGTCACTGGTTTGAAAGACAGTCGCACATTTATGCAGTAGCATCAATATATTGTTTGGTCAGTCCCAACTACTGTCCGCACAGCTCACTTCGGAAATTGTTTAAACACTACTTTATGATGCAATAAAACACCACTAAAGACGGTATGGCCGGATTGCAAAGTAAGTTTTTGTCACTAACTGGGTCAAGGTCACTAGGTCAAATATTACAGTATACATTGAGAGGTCTTGTCAGAGGCAACCTACATGTATAATATAAAGTTTCTACTGCATACAGTTCCTTAGCTTTTGCTTAAACCAGAAACTTTAACCAAAATCACTAACTAGATCAAAGTCCAAGGTCAAGGTCACAATGTCAAATGTTACAGCATAAATTTAGGTCTCGTCATGGGCAACCTACATGTATTAAATTAAACGTAAATTCAATCAAGTTCGTATCAATGCAAATCTAATTTACCTACATGTATTATATAAAGTTCTATTGCATACAGTTCCTTAGATTTTGCTTAAACCAGAAACTTCAACCAAAATCTTTAACTAGGTCAAAGGTCAAGGTCACTGGGTCAAATGTTACAGCATAAATTGAAAGGACTCATCATGGGCAACCTAAATGTATAATATAAGGTTTCTACTGATACAGTTCCAAAGATTTTGCTTCAACCAGAAACTTTAATCAAAATATTTAACTAGGTCAAAGTCCAAGGTCAAGGTCATTAGGTCAAAGGTTACGGCATAAATTGAAAGGTCTTGTGATGGACAAGCTTCATGTATAATATAAAGTTTCTACTGCATATAGTTCCTTAGATTTTGCCTCAACCAGAAACTTTAACCAAAATCTTTAACTAGGTCAAAGTCCAAGGTCAAGGTCACTAGGTCAAATGTTACGGCATAAATTGAAAGGTCTTGTGATGGGCAAGCTCATGTATAATATAAAGTTTCTACTGCATATAGTTCCTTAGATTTTGCCTCAACCAGGAACTTTAACTAAATCTTTAACTAGGTCAAAGTCCAAGGTCAAGGTCACTAGGTCAAATGTTACGGCATAAATTGAAAGGTCTTGTGATTGGCAAGCTTCATGTATAATATAAAGTTTCTAATGCATATAGTTCCTTAGATTTTGCCTCAACCAGAAACTTTAACCAAAATGTTGACAGCAGACAGACGGACATCAGGACGGACAGACGGACATCGTCAATCTATAGACCGGAATTGCTTTGCAATCCGGCTAAAAATTTAATGAAGTTGATACCATACAAAAGATCTCGCTTCGTCGTAAATTTTGGTATACGTGATATGATAGTGAGTACACCCAATCAAACTATATAGACAAAACAAGTTTTAGATGGGCCATTTCCCATGCTAATTTTTCCATGACATCGTTACGCTCTCCACTATAGGCTCAATGTTAAACTCAGCCTCGACCATGTAACTTGTACTAAAATTTACGACTCATGTCCGCACAGCTCACTTCAGAAATCGGAAAATTATAGTTTTCTCTAATTTGTAGGCATATTTTCCGATTAAAATTTATATAGGGGGATAGATCTCAAACTCTCATAACTAACGGTGTATGATATATGTCTGTGCGGCCAATAGTATGCTCACAGTGAAAGAAAATAATTTTAGATAGGGAGTTTTCTATGTTAATTTTAGCATGACGTCGTCGACGTTCTCCATAGACTCAGTGTTAAACATCGGCGACGTCGCGCTAAAATTAACATAGAAAACTCCCCATCTAAAACTATTTTCATTCACTGCGAGCGTAATATTTGTCGTACAGACATGCATATTATCATACACCGTTAGTTATGAGACTTCGAGATCTACCCCCCGATATACATTTTAATACCAAAAATTGGGGACAAAGTTGAAAAAACTTCAATTTTTCCGATTTCTGAAGTGAGCTGCGCATACAGTAAGCAAGATCTATTCAATATGGTATAGATTTTATTTTAATTGTTGCTTGAAAAAGTTATCAAAATCTCGTTTATCCAGTTTCGGAAGTGTGCCCACCTTTTTCTGGGTGTTACACCCAGGACCAAAAAAAATCAAGATGGCCTGTTTCGGTCCAAGTTCCAACCTGTTTTAGTTGTATGCATATTATATACTCCTCCCCCCCCCCTTCCCCTGGATTCGCCTCTATAAAGTTATTGAAATAACTAAAGTAATTATTTCTAAAACGTGGATATTGAAACTGTGTGATATATCTATTAGACTATATCTTTCTATTCTAAAAGTAAATGTTTGTTACCAGCTCATAGTTTTGACATCTTAGGTATGCTAAAACGTGTAACCGATTAAGATTACTTTCATATTAAAGCATTCTAAAAGCCTATTGAATACAAACACTTGAAGATTAATCATGAATTCGTATTCCAGTACTGTTTTTGTTTTGTATGGCTTGATTGAATATGAAAATTCGAAATTTGATTTGTGACGGGATGTAATTTTCTCTTTTATTTGGTTGGAACATTGCAGCCAGTCAATCGGGTCAGGTCGTCCGACTTTTCAACAAAACTTATAAGCGTTTTTGGAACATTGATATTCTAAACAGAAAGTGAAAGTGCTTTACAAGTAACATTTATCTATGACGCCAAAAACGATATAAAACCACATCATGGCTTCTATGATCCATAAAGCAGTATCTACAGCGTTGAAAACATTTTCCCGGACTTCTCAAACACAGGGAGCAAGCTCAGTGTGCGTGTGGAATTTTATAGCCTAAGAAAAAAGAAAGGGACACATCTTCGGTATTGTCAAAATACGCATATTATTATTCAAATTATTAAAATTCTACAAAACTTGAAATATTGGGGTCAAATTTTCGTTTCTGTCTTTAGTTCAATGTATTTTCCATAATCCCTCAAAGTTTCAGCGTTGTAGCTTTCATAGAAGAGCCGTTATAGCCGATAATCTTTTTGTAGATGACCGAATTTTTTTAGTCGACATTTCACTTGTCCGGAATTTACCGCAAAGATAGCAGGGCATATTGGAGGAAAACCAAGTGAAACTGATAATGTCAATAGCATTCTCCAATAAAACAATCAAAAACAAATTGAACCTACCCCTCAAAGTATTAAATGCAGTCTTCCAGCAGTGGAAATTCGTCTTTTTTCTACACGGTCGGTTTACAAACAAATGATCAGCCATCTTATGCTCACGTGATCAGCCTTCTAGTCTCATTTGCAAGAAGAGCGCTGATTGGTCGGGGGTGTGTCATTGGATGAACAGGACACACCCCCGACCAATCAGCGCTCTTCTTGCAAATAAGACTAGAAGGCTGATCACGTGAGCATAAGATGGCTGATCATTTGTTTGTAAACCGACCGTGTAGAAAAAAGACGAATTTCCACTGCTGGAAGACTGCATTTAATACTTTGAGGGGTAGGTTCAATTTGTTTTTGATTGTTTTATTGGAGAATGCTATTGACATTATCAGTTTCACTTGGTTTTCCTCCAATATGCCCTGCTATCTTTGCGGTAAATTCCGGACAAGTGAAATGTCGACTAAAAAAATTCGGTCATCTACAAAAAGATTATCGGCTATAACGGCTCTTCTATGAAAGCTACAACGCTGAAACTTTGAGGGATTATGGAAAATACATTGAACTAAAGACAGAAACGAAAATTTGACCCCAATATTTCAAGTTTTGTAGAATTTTAATAATTTGAATAATAATATGCGTATTTTGACAATACCGAAGATGTGTCCCTTTCTTTTTTCTTAGGCTATAAAATTCCACACGCACACTGAGCTTGCTCCCTGTGTTCTCAAAGAGTATCAAACGAAGATCTGTCTGCTGTCAAGTCCGCTTTGTCTCAAATACGTTCAAAGGACATCAATTTTGACGAGAAACTTGTCTCAAAAGGTTACGAGGGAGAGGATCCTGATAATGTAGCTCCCTGCACATATATTGAAATTCTAGAGGATCAAAATGTATCAATCGGAGTGTTTGTTCTACGCAATGCCAGCATTCCATTACATGATCATCCAGGGATGTTTGGTCTGTGTAAAGTAATCAGCGGCAAAATGGCAGTAACAAGTTACAGTTTGTTGAATGATGAGAATGAAGTCCACCCATCTAACCTGCGAATGAACCTACCAAGACAATTCATAAAACCTGTGATACCTAAAGGTGAAACCACATTATCACCAGAGGATGAATGTTGTGTTCTATCACCAGAGGAAGGAAACATTCACCAAATCAGTCCAATAGATGGACCAGCAGCATTCCTAGACATCTTAGCACCACCGTATGATCATGAGACTGGAAAAAGAGTGTGTCATTACTATCAGACTATAGGCATGGAGAAGTCTAAAGATAGAGGAGACATTATGTGGTTAGGACAAGCAGGACAGCCCAGAGATTTTTGGTGTGACACTGCACCATATCTTGGACCTGAATTATAACTTGATTTTATGAATATAGACGGATATATTTCATTGTAATTGTAAATGTGATATTTTATCAAGAAAGACCTACATCATGAAAATGTTTCTCGTAATGATTAGAGTCAGAACTCTTTTTAGTTTTTGTTATATAATTACATTGATAAATATTTATTTATTTGTTAAAAGACAGTAAGCATGAACAGTGATAGTCAATGAATTGCTTCCTGCAGTTGATTAAATTGGTTCACAAATGCCTTTGCAATGTTGGTAAGCCAAGTTTCACTTTTTTTCTTTAAGCCTGACTAGCTGGTGCAAAATGGCAGTAAAGAAGTTAATGAATGAAGAAGTGCTATATTAAAACTTTATATATAATTTTGATTGTTAACATTTGTGCATGAAAGCCTATATTTCTGTGACAGATTTTACTTCCTGTATCAATAGCTTGGTCAATAGTTTAGCCAATAGCTATACAGTTACTTTTCTGTTATATATAAAAATATTTTAGGTTTTAATAGCGTAAACCCTATAGCCTCGAAGCTGATTTGGCCCCGGTCAATTTTCTTTAAATAAAGAGTCAGAGGCTGATATCGCTAAAGTGTGTATGATACTTAAATTGAAGGCAAGTTTTAAGGTATCATTCGATTCTGTAAGATTTTTGTAAGATTTTCATGGGTTCTATTTTTGGATATGCATATAAAAATAAAACTGGAAGGAGTCACAACGTAGAGGTGATTTCCGGCGATGGGCTCAGAATGGGGACGTGTGAATTGGGGATTTCTCAAAAACGGAGCGGCAAATCCCTAAATAAATTTCATATATTATTTAGACAGATATTGCCTTCAAATCAGCATAATTTTTATTTCAAGAAAAAATTTGGAACAATGATCAAAATGGGACCAAAGTCCATCTGAATGACATGTCAAAATTTCCCTATTTTCACTTTCACTTTCGTTTTCAGAGTGACAATAGTATCGGAAAGGTATATATCATTTAGTACCAATAAAATCTACAGGAAATGATCTTTCTTTTGATATATCACAAGACATTTCTATTTAGTCAGTAAATGACGTCAGCTTTTGGATGTAGAACACTAGTTTTTGAGGTCAAAGGTTTATGCTATTGTAACCTTATCTTATATCTGTTTCAAGACTCCAAAATATTAATTTGTTTTCTATAAAATAGATAAGAACATTAGACTTCTCTTGGTCTATCTAGCTCTGAAAAGACTGAAGCTCCACTGGTACTTATATAATGATCACAAAATGTGCATGAAAATGTGTATGGTTATATCAATATTCAATAGCTCTACAGAGCTTATCTTACTTTGTTGTGATACACAATAAATAAATATAATGCCCATGTTATCTTAACTTAAATACAACTTTGTAGGCCTTTTTTTCAAAATCATAGACTGGAACCTCATAACAGGCTAGATCTACCAGTAAACAATTCTAGATCCACCCAAGTGCATACAGGAATTTACAGAGGTACAGTATACCACCATTGAATGACTCAATGCATACAAGACCTCTTAGCTCTAACGTGGAAAAGAAAGTTTCATCTAAATACATGTAGTCCACAAAAATGAAATATTTTACTTTCTGATTGTACCAAGCCCTCCCCTTTTTTACCAAGGAGGTGTCATAACCCACTAACTACAAATGTATAGTACTGGTACCAACAGGGCCTGAGCCCTCTAGACAATAATAACAACTAGAACTGCCCTAAAGTGGACGAATTATACCCCCACGGGACGTTTTTTTATAAATGGGACCATTTATGATGCCTACCATTTATAGTATGCAACATCTTCTTAACTTACATTTTGTAAACTGCAACATAAGTCCAAAGTCAAGGTCAAGGTCAAAAGTCATGATACCAAACTGTAGTACTCTTTGTGATGAATGTTTGTATGAAATATGAAAGACCTACCATGTATAGTATGAAAGAAATCTCTTTTCAAAATTTCTAAACATTTCCTAATTTTAACATAAGCCCAAGGTCAAAAGTCATGATACCATATTGTATCTTGTGGTGAATGCGTGTATGAAATATGAAAGGCCTGAAAAATAAATCTGCTTTCAAAACATCTTAACATTAAATGTTGTACAGAGTGAAGGTCAAGGTCACAGGGTCAAAAGTCATGGTACCAAAATATAGTACTCTTTATGGTGAATCAGTGTATGAAATATGAAAAGCCTACCATTAATAGTATAAAAGAAATCTGCTTTCAAAACATCTTAACATAAAATGTTGTATAGGGTGAAGGTCAAGGTCACAGTGTCAAAAGTCATTTTACCAAAATGTAGTACTCTTTATGGTGAATGTGTGTATGAAATATGAAAGGCCTACCATTAATAGTATAAAAGAAATCTACTTTCAAAACATCTTAACATAAAATGTTGTACAGGGTGAAGGTCAAGGTCACAGGCTCAAAAGTCATGGTACCAAAATGTAGAACTCTTTATTGTGAATGCGTGGTGTATGAATTATGAAAGGCCTATTATCAATAGTATAAAAGAAATCTGCTTTCAAAACATCTTGACGTAAAATGCTGTATAGGGTGAAGGTCAAGGTCAAAAGTCATGGTACCAAAATGTAGTACTCTTTATGGTGAATGTGTGTATGAAATCTGAAAGGTCTACCATTAATTGTATAAAAGAAATCTGCTGTCAAAACTTCTTTATAACCGGACAGACAGACAGACATACAGGGTGATTCCTATATACCCCCCCCCCCCCTAAACTTCGTTTACGGGGGTATAATAATTTCCATTTAATATACTGATCGGTAGCTAAGTAATTATGACAATGAAAATCGTTACTAGGATTTTTTTCTTATACGGACATCATAAGCAATAAAGATATACTTACATTTGTATTACAACGTTTAATGAAAGCGCGGAACCCCCCCCCCCCCCCTTGGAACTTTCGAAGCATAGTTAAATAAATCATAAACCGCTAAAGGCGGTAAGGCCGGATTGCGAAGTGTTTGCATTAGGTCAGGTCAAAGGTAATTAATACTATTGTCAAATGAAAAAAAACTATGGTCATGAGGATTCTACATGTGGAATATCAAAGCCCTACCCCTTATAGTTCAAAAGTAGGTCAATGTCAAGGTCACTTGGTCAAAAGTCATGATATCAAATGAATTTTCTGGTCATGAGGAATTTATATGTGAAATATCAAAACCTTACCTCTAATAGTTCAAAAGTAGGTCAAAGATCAATGTCAAGGTCACTAGGTCAAAAGTAATGATATCAAATGAAAGTTCTGATCATGAGGAATTTATTTGTGAAATATTAAAACCCTACAACTTGTAGTTCAAAAATAGGTCAAAAATCAATGCCAAGGTCACTAGGTCAAAAGTCATGATATCAAATGAAAGTTCTGGTCATGAGGAATCTATATGTGAAATATCAAAACCCTACCTCTTATAGTTCAAAAGTAGGTCAATGTCAAGGTCACTAGGTCAAAAGTCATGACAACAAATGAAAGTTCTGGTCATGAGGATTCTGCATGTGAAATTTAAAAGCCATATCCTCAATAGTTCATGAGATAAAGCCCAGGTTTATTATTTTCAAAAGTAGATCAAACTCTAAAGCCAAGGTCACAAGGTCAAAAATTTTGTTATCCATTGAAAGGTCTTGTCACAAGGAATACACAAGTGAAATATGAAAGCCCTATCACTTACCATTCAAACGTTATGGCCAAGGTTAAAATTTTTCAAAAGTAGGTCAAACTCCAAGGTCAAGGTCACTAGGTCAAATTTTGCTGCTTTGTTAGATTCGTCTCATCATGCTCTATCACCATGTCAAGTTTCAAGTTGTTGCTCCAAGCAGTTTTCTCTCAACGGACTTAAACGCAACATTTTAACCAAAATGTTGACGCACTGACGGACAGACGGACTTCGCCATTTCATAGACCGGATTTTGCTTCGCAATCCAACCAAAAAAGATATATAAATATACATATTTCATAAGATTAAGTCCCGATTCCCCTTTTGTTGTCATAATATTTGAAAAATTGAACATGATCATTCATTTTGATATTTTGACGTCAGCATTACGTATGTTATTTTTAAACAATGCTGCGCTTTCCTATATACAACCCATATTCTATACACCTTGGTCAATAAACAAGGTCACTAAGAGTAATGAAACTGAAAAAAAGACACGAATAGAGGATTTTATTCCAATTCAGAAAAAGAATTGTTTTATCTGTAAATATATATTAGAACTAAAAATCATTCAGATAGTTTGGGACACGGAGCAATGTTTTGGTAAATTTTTATTTAGTCTATGAATTTCTTTTATCATTTGCAGAACACCATATCCTCTTTCTATTGACAAAAATTCAGCAAGGCTGTAGGGCTGGTTCTCGAGATATTTTGCATTAAGAATTACCTCCTCCTTACATTTTTGTGTCGCCTGCGAAGCACAGCGACACTTAAGGATCACTTTGTCCGTATGTCCGTCAGTCAGTCCGTCCGTCCGTCTGTCTGTCTGTCTTACTTTTGGTGTCACACCCCATAACTTTTCATTGGTAAGTGATAGGGCTTTGATATTTCACATGTGTATTCCTTGTGATGAGACCTTTCTACACATACCATGATTTTTAGCTCACCTCGACGAAGTAGAGGGGGGCTTATGCTATCGCCCCGTCGTCGGCGTCCGCACTATAGATTAAGCAAAACGGGACAGGTCCATTCACGCCAAACTATATAGGTCCCACATCAACCAAACTTGCATGGATGATGCATCTGAGGATGCTTACAACAATGCATGGTACGTACGGAGGCTGCAACTGACCTACATTTCATGCTTGAGTGAGCAGGTTAGGTAAAATGGGACAGGTTCATTCCCGCCTCACTATAAGTCCTACACTAACAAAACTTGCAAGGATGATGCATCTGAGGATGCTTACAACAATGCATGGTACGCAGGCTTCATCCGACCTACATTTCATGCTTGAGTGAGCAGGTTAGGTAAAATGGGACAGGTCCATCCCCGCCTTACTTAAAGTCCTACACCACTTAAACTCGCATGGATGATGCATCTGAGGATGCTTACAATAATTCATGGTACGGAGGCTGCATCTGACCCACATTTCATGCTTGAGTGAGCAGGTTAGGTAAAATGGGACAGGTCCATTCCTGCCTTACTCCAAGTCCTACATTAACCAAACCTGCATGGATGATGCATCTGAGGATGCTTACATGGTGCGGAGGCTGCATCTGACCTACATTTCACTCTTGAATGAGCAGGTTAGGTAAAATGGGACAGGTCCATTCCCGCCTTACTATAAGTTCACATCAACCAAACTTGCATGGATGAATCATCTGAGGATGCTTACAACAATGCATGGTACGGAGGCTGTATCTGACCTACATTCCATGCTTGAGTGACCAGGTTTAGTCAAATGGGATAGGTCCATTCCTGCCTTACTATAAGTCCTACATCAACCAAACTTCTGTGGATGATGCATCTAAGGATGCTTAATGCAATGCATGGTACAGATGCTGCATCTGACCCACATTCCATGCTTGAGCAATTTGGTAAGTAAAATGGGACATGTCCATTTCCGGCCTATTGTTAGTCCTAGATCAATAAAAAAACTTGTGTGGGTGATGCATCTGAGGATGCTTACTGCAATGCACTATACAGACGCTGCATCTGACCTATATTTCACGCTTTATAAATTAGAATCTTCACTTCCAGCCTTCTTTGAATTTTTTATCTACCAAACTTATGTGGATGATGCATCTGGAAATACTTTGTGCAATGTAGGTACAGATGCTGGTCATGTGACAATGATGCCCTCGAGGTGAGCGCTGTCATCTCTGATGGCCCTATGTTTGACCTAGTGACTTTGACCTAGATATTTGACCTACTTTTCAAAAAAAAAATTAAGATTGGCTATATCTTTTGATGGTAATGGATAGGACTTTGATATTTCACATGTGTATTTCTTCTGGTAAAACCTTACTATACATGCCATAATTTTTGACCTAGTGACCTTGACCTAGATATTTGACCTACTTTAAAAAAACTAAGATTGGCCATATCTTTTGATTGGTAATGGATAGGGCTTTGATATTTCACATGTGTATTCCTTCTCATGAGACCTTTCTACATATACTGTTCTGTACCATATTTTTTTACCTAGTGACCTTGACCTAGGTATTTGACCTACATTTAAAAAATTAAGGTTGGCTATATCTTTTGTTTTATAAGTGATACAGCTTTAATATTTCAAACATGTATTTCTTATGATGAGTCCTTTCTTTTATTCCCAAAAATTTGTACCTAATGACCTTCGCCTAGATGATTGACCTTTTCTGAAAGTAATAGATTGACAATATCTTTTAATTGGTAAAAGGTTTAAAATTTCACATGTGAGTTCATTTGACAAGACATGTACAAATATTAAACCAAGTGACCTTGACCTACATATTTGATCAACTTTTTAAAAATAGGCCGCTTCGCAGGCGACTGGATTGCTAATTTTCAAATAACTGATAAACTTCCTATTCACGCCTCTTGCGACTTGTTAGCAAGCTAAATGTCAGAAAAACAACATTCATATTTTTATATAATTTTAGATAAGTTTATAAGAAAGGAACTTATGCTAAAAATTTTGACGTTCATTTCAATTTATTTTCTTAGCATGCATGTGAAGTATAAAAATTTTACAGACAAAACAAATTTTAGATTGGCAATTTTCCCATGACGTCTGTAAAATGTTTCACCAGAAAGTAGATCCAGTTTCCAAGGGCAGTAATTCTTCTGGAGGAGCAGGGGAGGTAACTTATATGGTACATTTTCTCTAAAGCAAGAACTACAGTTTTTTATAATTTTTTGTCTCAAGTGAGGAGATGCGTATTACTACATTTTGGCAAAAATTGAAGAAAATTCATTGACAAATTTTTGTTTTATCTTGAAAACTTCATGGATTTTGGTGTTGAAAATGCCTTATTTTAGCCGATTTTACTCTCAAGGGGATGTTTAATTTTATTTGACACAGGGACACATTTATAACTAAATTTAGTTAAATATGTCTCTGAGTTTATAAACAATATTAAATAGGTACGTAACTCAGCCATAAATTACATTTTGAAATGACCCCCCCCCTTGAGATTTAAATACACAACTTTTTTCTGCACAATTCCTAACTTCAATTTTTCAAAATATACAAAATAATTTATCATTGTCTTGGGTATCAGGATCAAATATTTTCAACAGTCCCGCACTTCATTGGATGTCATATCCCTCATCCTTTTCAAGTAATCTAGTTGCCAAATGGCTATTTTGAGTGCAACCCACAAAATTGTTGAAAATTGGAAAAACGCAATTACTTTGTCCATGCTGTAGCTAGAACAACAGATTTGGTGTCATTGTCTTTAAGTCTCAAGCTCAGTTTATCACTTTACTCGTCCATAAAATGGGGAAAACTATGGATTTTCGATGAAAACCGTTGAAAATTGGGAAAATATTATATCTTTTTTCATACTGTAGATAAAATAACAATTTTGGTACCAAACGCACAATACATTTATTGCCTTTCATTTAAGATATCAGATTAGCAATTTGAAAGTACGAAAATGGGGAAAAGAATGAAAAATCGCTGAAAATTGGGATATTGCAATGCTTTTTTATGCTGTAGATAGAACAACGTTTGCGGTACAGCAAGAAAAATTATTTCATTGATTTAAATTGAGTTCCACTCAAGCAAATGGAATCTTCTTGTTTTGGTTTGTTTGATTGTTTGTTTGTTTGTTTGGGGGGTTTTTATGAAAAAAATGTTTTAAATTGTAAAAATACAATCGGTTTAAAGAAATTCTAGAACAACAATTTTCGTATCAAAATGATTGCATATCGATGATTTTAGATTTGCATTCTCTTATAACCCTTCCTCTAAGCAACATGTATTTTTTTTCTACTCTAGATATATCATTTCAAATAGTATAAACGTCCTACAATCATCTTACAATATCACGCAACATTTCACGAAAAGAATGTTCCATTTTAACTGCATAATTCATACATTGCTTATTTGATGTTTGATGTCGTGTTTGCTGTTCCCTGTCCGTTTTGTGTCTCTTGCTGTGTATGTCTTCTCTGTGTTTTACTTGAGTTGTTTTGATGTGTTGATACTGGTGCTGCAACCCAGTTTTGTTGGATATCACCCCCTTTTTTATAACCTTGTTGTTTCATCAACATGCAATTGTAATACTTGTGTGCAACTACTTCTAACAACAAAGAACCCCTCTTACATGGTTGATCAAAATGCCTCCTTTGCATTGTACTCTAACAATTCTCTACTGAAAAACATTTACAGAATTAAAGAAATTTGAGCACAGAATTTGTCACATCTGTTGGTTACACAACTCAAAACAACTAGAAAAAAATCTACAGGAGAAAAGATAGAGGTACAGACGCGATTGGCAAAATATTATCACAATAGGTATCAACATTTTTTTTTAAATTGTTAAATTCTTTCAGCAGATCCAGGTTTGATTGAACTGCATCTTAAGAATGTTTCCTTATGCTGAAAATATTTCGTTTTTCTTAACATTTTATCGAAATACTTCAATTAACTGCTGATGGTAATAGTCAACCAAGAGTTTTGAACTCTTATAGCCTATTTCATTACATCGTGTAAGATATACTGTATAAACCATAGTAATTCTTTATGAATATGATGGCCTCAGTCACCATCTTTTCAATGGCTGAATCAACTTATCTGAGATTTAACACGGAACACCACTTCAAAAGCTTCCCACAGAAAAACTTTTGTATCTCCAGTACCATAATATGCTGATGATGCCCATCATCATGATCTGTTCTCAATACCTACATCTTCAGAATGATGTGTAGAATGCGAGTTCTTAATCAATCGGATTGCTTTCTCAATCAACTGATTGCAAGTACATGTACATGTAATACCAATCAGTTGCACTTCATTTCCAGAGGTGTAGCTTTCCTGACTGAGTCTTTTATGTCATTGTGATGGTAAGTAGGGATCCATTGAATATCATTTAAATTTGCTCTCTGCAAAATGATAGCAATTTGATGTTCAGAAAATGGGGCCAGGGGCGCTGCAGGAGAGGATTTAGTCACTTTAATTGAAATCATCACTGATGAGGATTTTTCTATCCGAAACACGTGTCTGGTGCATCAAAATTGGTTTAAAACTTTCTTCAAGAAGGTAAATAGTTGGAACACTTTTTATTGAACATCTGAAGTGTTTAGGTTTTTTAAGAAATATACGACCAGAAACAAGGTATTAATTCTGTCATTTAATGGTCAGTTGAAACACCTTCTGGAGTCCTGCATACATCAATCGATCATCAGATCCTAGGCATTCTTATCGAATGAATAACCTGGAGCTTATTTTAAGAACATATTTCGAAGTTGCAAAACTTAAGTCATCTTTTCAACATTGATGTAGGGACTAGAACAATATGTCACGACAGATCCACTTCAATAATTGATAACAACTACACAACCCTGGCAGAATCATCTATGTATCATAAACAGTAGCCGCTTCCTTTTGAACAATGTCTCTTTCACCCACGTCTTTCAAAAGCTTGCTACAAGACTCCTTGTACCAGTAAATTGTTTTTAAAATTGGGGTTTTTTAAATGTTGACTTGAATACACAGATCTTTGTTCTAGATTTGCTGTAAACGTTTCGCATTTTTCAAAGTCCCAACTTTTTAAGGGAAAAATCCTTCAAACAGTTTTCTCCCTCATTGGTTAAAAAAAAAATATGTTTTTCAGAAAAAAAAACCAGATGTCTCTCCCCTCCTTCTAAGTTACCTAGACCTTAGGCCAAAATGATGTGAAACCTTTGAGTCACGGGCAACATCATACATAAACATGAAAGTGATTCATTATATTGTTTGAGGTAAAGCCAAAACATGATTAGCATATATAATTTCATTATAAGCATATTTAGTGAAACTGACTTTGGTCACATGACCTTGGATATAGGTGATCTGAAACCTACATTTTATGGATCATGAGCAACAAAAACTGAATTAGTGATTGGATACACTGTTCAAAATATAAAGCCTAAACATGATAAGCATAGACAATTTCAGCCTGGACATGATTAGCATATACAATTTCATTACCAAAATAAGAAGTGACCTTAATCATGTGACCTTGAGACAATGTGATAAGAAACATTTAGTCCTGAGAAACAACCTACTAAAATATGAAAACAATTGTAAGAAGGGTTCAAGAGATATAGCCCAGACAAGATCAGTACGTACAATTTCATTAAAAAGAACTAAATGATCTTGACCTTGGGCACATGACCTTAGGTCAAGATGATAAGAAACCCTCCGATCCTAAGCAACAGCATACTAAAGTATCAGAGAGATCCAGTATACGATTCCAAAGATATAGCCCAGACTCAATAGCATTTACAATTTCATTACAAATGTAATACTTGACCTTGACCTTAGTCATATGGCCTTGGATCAAGGTGGTGTGAAACCTTTGGGTCATCAGCACCATCATACTAAATCAAAAAAAATGTTTTTCAGAAGAAAAAAAAACAGATGTTTCCCCCCCCCCCTCCCTCTAAGTTACTTTGACCTTAGGCCAAGATGATGTGAAACCTTTGAGTCACGGGCAACATCATACTAAAACATGAAAGTGTTTCATTATATTGTTTGAGGTAAAGCCCAAACATGATTAGCTTATACAATTTCATTATAAGCATATTTAGTGAAACTGACTTTGGTCACATGACCTTGGATATAGGTGATCTGAAACCTACATTGTATGGATCATGAGCAACAAAAAACTGAATAGTGATTGGATATACAGTTCAAAATATAAAGCCTAAACATGATAAGCATAGACAATTTCAGCCTGGACATTACTAGCATATACAATTTCATTACCAAAGTAAGAAGTGACCTTAATCATGTGACCTTGGGACAAATGTGATAAGAAACATTTAGTCCTGAGAAACAACCTACTAAAATATGAAAACAATTGTAAGAAGAGTTCAGGAGATATAGCCCAGACAAGATTAGTATGTACAATTTCATTCAAAAGAACCAAATGATCTTGACCTTATCACCTTGGGCACATGACCTTGGGTCAAGATGATAAGAAACCCTCCAATCCTGAGCAACAGCATACAATAGTATCAGAGTGATCCAATATACGATTCCACAGATATAGCCCAGACTCAATAGCATTTACAATTTCATTAAAAAATGTAATACTTGACCATGACCTTAGTCATATGACCTTTGATCAAGGTGGTGTGAAACCTTTGGGTCATCAGCACCATCATACTAAAATATGAAGTGATCCGATCATGGTTCCAAATTTAGCCTGGACATAATACACGTAACAAATACAATTCCATTTAAAATATACTAATTGACCTTGACCTTGGTCACATGACCTTGAGTTAACGTGATGTGAAACCTTGTGATAAGCAACAACATACTAAAGTTTGACAGTGATCTGATAAATAGTTAAAAGAGATACAGCCCAATGGGATAGCATGTACAATTTCATTAAAATGTACTTAGTAACTTTGACCTTGATCAAATGACCATGGGTCAAGGTGAAACCTTTTGGTCATGAACAAATACATACTAAAACGTGAAAGCAATCCAGTAAGCGGTCCAAGGGATAAAGCCTAGACAGGAATGTATGTACAATTTCATTAAAAATGAAGTAAGTGACCTTGGCCTTTGTCATATTACCTTGGGTCAAGGTGATGTAAAGACTTTGGGTCATATGGAACAACATACTAAAATATGAAAGTGATCAGGTTAACGGTTCAAGAGATATAGCCCAAACAGGAATGCATGTACAATTTCATTAAAAATGTACTAAGTGACCTTGACCTTTGTCACATGACCTTGGGTCAAGGTGATGTGAAACCTTCTGGTCATAAGCAACAACATACTAAAATATGAAAGTGATCGGGCAAACGGTTCAGGAGATATAGCCCGTGTGAAAGACGGACGGACGGACGACGAAGGCAAAACCAATATGTCTCCTCCCCGTTGGGGGGAGACATAAAAAACTTTCTTTTGCCATAATTACTGTACCTCGTACTAACTACAGTTTGAAAAAGTTCATTGCATTTTGCAAATTTTCAGCGATTTTTCATAAAAGAGTTGTTGTTTTCTCCAATTTTTCGTACCAGCAAATTGCGAATCTGACTTCTGTATTATTCAGAATGAAAGGCAATAAATGTATTGAGCGTTTGGTACTAAAATTGCTTATTTAGCTACAGAAGATCAAAGCACTAAAGGTACTGAGTGCGAATAGCCAGAATAATATCAGTTACAATGTATGACAAAATATTGTGTTTTCAAAGTTATACATGTATCTGTTCCTGAACACCTTCGTAGGCCAGTTTATGGACTTATAAAGACAGAACTAAAATGCAAATGCATAATGTTGTTGTAATGAATTGAAAGATGATGTCTGACAGTGAACATGAAAATTAAATAACATCACATTAAATCTACCCCTCAACCCCCCCCCCCTAAAAATACAACAATCCAATATGACTATCGATTGATGAAGATGAATCTTATTTTCTAATTTGAACCCCACTCTCTCTTTAACCTTTCATGTTCAATGTTAGGTGTGTGCTAAGAATTTGAAGGAAAATTCATTTCTTTTTTAGTATATAAAAACATGATACATCCTAAACGGGAATGTTTTGATCTTTTATTTTTCATAATTGTTAATATCATATTTCATGATGGAAGTTTCTAATTTTTCCGACGTATACAGATTTTATTTTGTGAAGAGGGGCAAAATAAGCCTACTTGAGGTAAGTTTTACGTTTCAATGATTCAACTTAATTTCTTTATCGATAGCACCGTTTCATTTATATATTGTCCACTAAAATAGATAATCACCTGGTAATGAAAGGGGTTTCCAACACACTGTGTTCATCTCAGTACATACAGATGCAATTTTTCATTAAGTCATGCATGTACATAACACGACAGCTCGATTCATATAGATATAATTCATTGATTCAGACAGTGATCAGAATTTATACCGATCATGACCCTGAAGCAGTCCCAAGGTTCATGTAAACAGAGTAACATCGTTTATACATACTCAGTAGACGGGGCTCCCATGAGTGAAGAAATCAGGCAATCGCTATGTGCTATTCGCACAAAAAAAAGATATTGTATTTTCCCAATTTTCAACGACTTTTCATCGGAAATCCATAGTTTTCCCCATGTTATTTTTTAGTTTTAGTTATGTTTAGTATCTGCACGTACATGCTCGGCACAATCTAGATGAAAGAACTCCAAAGCCTGGTGCTACTCCTCTTCAAAATGGCTGTATTTTCTGATTCCGATGACCACAGGTTACTATATGTATACATAGCAATTAAGTTAAAACAGAAAAAATAATACCTTGAATTATTCTTTTAATATGAAATATACATATAATTAAAATGAGTCTGAAAATAATTGACATAAAAATGTATTTAGATATTGTTGTAAAAATGAAAAGCGATCGGTTACACGCACAGCTACAGTACATATTCTCACACACATGGAATGATGGATCATTGTAAAACAGTTCTTTTACTTCAGGCTCTGGTCATCTCTATTGTTGTCATCCTGCCATGCTCAGTTTCAGATCTGATGCTGAATGAGATATAGAAAAAAAGATATGAAAATGAGATTCTAAATGTTTCTGGAACTAAAATTCTGTTATGTTGTGCTTCTTTTATTTTTCTATATTTCTCGACACACTCACTAGGAACTGCAACCGGACTAGGGAACAACTCCGACCCAAGGAACCAAAGGACCTCCACTTCAGCCTCGACACCGACTATACCTTACCAACACTCTACCAAACCAATTCTTCAGACGAGACATAGCTGTAGACGACCAACGCCACATCGTTTTTTTAACCGACCGACAACTACAACTACTGCAGAAGTCAAAGACATGGTACATCGACGGGACCTTCAAGGTGGTGGCCAAGCCCTTCTATCAGCTACTCAGCTTCCACTCATTCGTTAAGAGCGACGGCGAGATGAAACAACTACCCCTACTATTCGTCCTGATGTCATCTAAGCGAAAGAAGTGAATCCTTTTATTTGATCATCAACATATCATAAACAGATTTTATATAAAAATACAACAGTTGTCTAAGCAATGCAACCTTATTTTCATACAATACACAGAAATTAGATAAGAGCTTTCTGAATAATAAAATGAAAAAGGAAACAGAATTTCAAGAAAGGGACCAACTTGTCTGTCATCTGTTCAAGTTCAAACTTGCCAATATTGTCAACTCTAAGGCACGGTCCATTTGATATTCTGGGGGGGGGGGGGGGGGGGGGGGCTTGGGTTTTTTTCGAAAAGAAATAATTTTGCTCTGAATTTTGATGAAAAAAATAAATTTGCTTATGGTGTGACAGAAAAAAAAATCTTGCTCTTACAAGTAATCTGAATTTGAAGAATAACCATAAATTCGCTTAAAATTCCTGAAAATTTTTCGACTCGCTTCGCTCGCCACAGATTTTACTTTCTATAAAAAATTTTGAGTCGCTTCGCTCACCATAGTATTCTTCTGTAATGGCAAGTTCATATTTGAAAATATCAAAAGTATGCATGTGACTGAAACAATAAAAATGCTTAAATACATTATCAATATAGATACATGTATCGCCAAAGTGTCTAATTTTATGTACAAGCTTGGAAGGAGAATTTAAATAAGTTTTCACTAGTTTACATATCTACATGTAAAAACTTGCATCAGACCCTCTTACATTTTACATGACCTTATATTAACATTTTGTTTACTGAAAATTGTATATCGCATATTGTAAAAATCTTTTATCTCTTTCAGTTTAGAAGTGAATAAAAGTTTTACATAAAAATAAAGAAATGTTTAGAGTAATTTACCGTAAGTAAAAATAAAGAATTTCTGTTGAAAAAACACAAACATTCTTAATATTCACATCAATTGATAAAAAAAAATTTCCTTGCTCCAACTTTGCAAGAAAAAAATAATTTTGCGGTAGTCCGAGTCCGAGTCGGAAAAATCCGAGATCCACAATTCTAGATCCACCCAAGTGCATACAGGAATTTACAGAGGTACCACCATTGAATGACTCAATGCATACAAGACCTCTTAGCTCTAACGTGGAAAAGAAAGTTTCATCTAAATACATGTAGTCCACAAAAATGAAATGTTTTACTTTCTGATTGTACCAAGCCCTCCCCTTTTTTACCAGGGAGGTGTCATAACCCACTAACTATAGTACTGGTACCAACAGGGCCTGAGCCCGCTAGACAATAATAACAACTAGAACTGCCCTAAAGTGGACGAATTATACCCCCACGGGACGTTTTTTATAAATGGGACCATTTATGATGCCTACCATTTATAGTATGCAACAAATCTGCTTTCAAATCTTCTTAACTTACATTTTGTAAACTTCAACATAAGTCCAAAGTCAAGGTCAAGGTCAAAAGTCATGATACCAAACTGTAGTACTCTTTGTGGTGAATGTTTGTATGAAATATGAAAGACCTACCATGTATAGTATGAAAGAAATCTCCTTTCAAAATTTCTAAACATTTCCTAATTTTAACATAAGCCCAAGGTCAAAAGTCATGATACCATACTGTATCTTGTGGTGAATGCGTGTATGAAATATGAAAGGCCTGAAAAAATAAATCTGCTTTCAAAACATCTTAACATTAAATGTTGTACAGAGTGAAGGTCAAGGTCACAGGGTCAAAAGTCATGGTACCAAAATATAGTACTCTTTATGGTGAATCAGTGTATGAAATATGAAAAGCCTACCATTAACAGTATAAAAGAAATCTGCTTTCAAAACATCTTAACATAAAATGTTGTATAGGGTGAAGGTCAAGGTCACAGTGTCAAAAGTCATTTTACCAAAATGTAGTACTCTTTATGGTGAATGTGTGTATGAAATATGAAAGGCCTACCATTAATAGTATAAAAGAAATCTACTTTCAAAACATCTTAACATAAAATGTTGTACAGGGTGAGGTCACGGGCTCAAAAGTCATGGTACCAAAATGTAGTACTCTTTACTGTGAATGTGTGGTGTATGAATTATGAAAGGCCTATTATCAAAAGTATAAAAGAAATCTGCTTTCAAAACATCTTGACGTAAAATGCTGTATAGGGTGAAGGTCAAGGTCACAGGGCCAAAAGTCATGGTACCAAAATGTAGTACTCTTTATGGTGAATGTGTGTATGAAATCTGAAAGGTCTACCATTAATTGTATAAAAGAAATCTGCTGTCAAAACTTCTTTATAACCGGACAGACAGACAGACATACAGGGTGATTCCTATATACCCCCCCCCTAAACTTCGTTTACGGGGGTATAATAATTTCCATTTAATATACTGATCGGTAGCTAAGTAATTATGACAATGAAAATCGTTACTAGGATTTTTTTCTTATACGGACATCATAAGCAATAAAGATATACTTACATTTGTATTACAACGTTTAATGAAAGCGCGGAACCCCCCCCCCCCCCCCCCTGGAACTTTCGAAGCATAGTTAAATAAATCATAAACCGCTAAAGGCGGTAAGGCCGGATTGCGAAGTGTTTGCATTAGGTCAGGTCAAAGGTAATTAATACTATTGTCAAATGAAAAAAAACTATGGTCATGAGGATTCTACATGTGGAATATCAAAGCCCTACCCCTTATAGTTCAAAAGTAGGTCAATGTCAAGGTCACTTGGTCAAAAGTCATGATATCAAATGAATGTTCTGGTCATGAGGAATTTATATGTGAAATATCAAAACCTTACCTCTAATAGTATAAAAGTAGGTCAAAGATCAATGTCAAGGTCACTAGGTCAAAAGTAATGATATCAAATGAAAGTTCTGATCATGAGGAATTTATTTGTGAAATATTAAAACCCTACAACTTGTAGTTCAAAAATAGGTCAAAAATCAATGCCAAGGTCACTAGGTCAAAAGTCATGATATCAAATGAAAGTTCTGGTCATGAGGAATCTATATGTGAAATATCAAAACCCTACCTCTTATAGTTCAAAAGTAGGTCAATGTCAAGGTCACTAGGTCAAAAGTCATGACAACAAATGAAAGTTCTGGTCATGAGGATTCTGCATGTGAAATGTAAAAGCCATATCCTCAATAGTTCATGAGATAAAGCCCAGGTTTATTATTTTCAAAAGTAGATCAAACTCTAAAGCCAAGGTCACAAGGTCAAAAATTTTGTTATCCATTGAAAGGTCTTGTCACGAGGAATACACAAGTGAAATATGAAAGCCCTATCACTTACCATTCAAACGTTATGGCCAAGGTTAAAGTTTTTCAAAAGTAGGTCAAACTCCAAGGTCAAGGTCACTAGGTCAAATTTTGCTGCTTTGTTAGATTCGTCTCATCATGCTCTATCACCATGTCAAGTTTCAAGTTGTTGCTCCAAGCAGTTTTCTCTCAACGGACTTAAACGCAACATTTTAACCAAAATGTTGACGCACTGACGGACAGACGGACTTCGCCATTTCATAGACCGGATTTTGCTTCGCAATCCAACCAAAAAAGATATATAAATATACATATTTCATAAGATTAAGTCCCGATTCCCCTTTTGTTGTCATAATATTTGAAAAATTGAATATGATCATTCATTTTGATAATATTTTGACGTCAGCATTACGTATGTTATTTTTAAACAATGCTGCGCTTTCCTATATACAACCCATATTCTATACACCTTGGTCAATAAACAAGGTCACTAAGAGTAATGAAACTGAAAAAAAGACACGAATAGAGGATTTTATTCCAATTCAGAAAAAGAATTGTTTTATCTGTAAATATATATTAGAACTAAAAATCATTCAGGTAGTTTGGGACACGGAGCAATGTTTTGGTAAATTTTTATTTAGTCTATGAATTTCTTTTATCATTTGCAGAACACCATATCCTCTTTCTATTGACAAAAATTCAGCAAGGCTGTAGGGCTGGTTCTCGAGATATTTTGCATTAAGAATTACCTCCTCCTTACATTTTTGTGTCGCCTGCGAAGCACAGCGACACTTAAGGATCACTTTGTCCGTTGTCCGTATGTCCGTCAGTCAGTCCGTCCGTCCGTCTGTCTGTCTGTCTTACTTTTGGTGTCACACCCCATAACTTTTCATTGGTAAGTGATAGGGCTTTGATATTTCACATGTGTATTCCTTGTGATGAGACCTTTCTACACACACCATGATTTTTAGCTCACCTCGACGAAGTAGAGGGGGGCTTATGCTATCGCCCCGTCGTCGGCGTCCGCACTATAGATTAAGCAAAACGGGACAGGTCCATTCACGCCAAACTATATAGGTCCCACATCAACCAAACTTGCATGGATGATGCATCTGAGGATGCTTACAACAATGCATGGTACGTACGGTGGCTGCAACTGACCTACATTTCATGCTTGAGTGAGCAGGTTAGGTAAAATGGGACAGGTTCATTCCCGCCTCACTATAAGTCCTACACTAACAAAACTTGCAAGGATGATGCATCTGAGGATGCTTACAACAATGCATGGTACGCAGGCTTCATCCGACCTACATTTCATGCTTGAGTGAGCAGGTTAGGTAAAATGGGACAGGTCCATCTCCGCCTTACTGTAAGTCCTACACCAACTAAACTCGCATGGATGATGCATCTGAGGATGCTTACAATAATGCATGGTACGGAGGCTGCATCTGACCTACATTTCATGCTTGAGTGAGCAGGTTAGGTAAAATGGGACAGGTCCATTCCTGCCTTACTCCAAGTCCTACATTAACCAAACCTGCATGGATGATGCATCTGAGGATGCTTACATGGTACGGAGGCTGCATCTGACCTACATTTCACTCTTGAATGAGCAGGTTAGGTAAAATGGAACTGGTCCATTCCCGCCTTACTATAAGTTCACATCAACCAAACTTGCATGGATGAATCATCTGAGGATGCTTACAACAATGCATGGTACGGAGGCTGTATCTGACCTACATTCCATGCTTGAGCAATTTGGTAAGTAAAATGGGACAGGTCCATTTCCGGCCTATTGTTAGTCCTAGATCAATAAAAAAACTTATGTGGGTGATGCATCTGAGGATGCTTACTGCAATGCACTATACAGACGCTGCATCTGACCTATATTTCACGCTTTATAAATTAGAATCTTCACTTCCAGCCTTCTTTGAATTTTTTATCTACCAAACTTAGGTGGATGATGCATCTGGAAATACTTTGTGCAATGTAGGTACAGATGCTGGTCATGTGACAATGATGCCCTCGAGGTGAGCGCTGTCATCTCTGATGGCCCTATGTTTGACCTAGTGACTTTGACCTAGATATTTGACCTACTTTTCAAAAAATTAAGATTGGCTATATCTTTTGATGGTAATGGATAGGACTTTGATATTTCACATGTGTATTTCTTCTGGTAAAACCTTACTATACATGCCATAATTTTTGACCTAGTGACCTTGACCTAGATATTTGACCTACTTTTAAAAAAACTAAGATTGGCTATATCTTTTGATTGGTAATGGATAGGGCTTTGATATTTCACATGTGTATTCCTTCTCATGAGACCTTTCTACATATACTGTTCTGTACCATATTTTTTTTTACCTAGTGACCTTGACCTAGGTATTTGACCTACATTAAAAAAAATTAAGGTTGGCTATATCTTTTGTTTTATAAGTGATACAGCTTTAATATTTCAAACATGTATTTCTTATGATGAGTCCTTTCTTTTATTCCCAAAAATTTGTACCTAATGACCTTCACCTAGATGATTGACCATATCTTTTAATTGGTAAAAGGTTTAAAATTTCACATGTGAGTTCATTTGACAAGACTTTCCCGCTGATACATGTTCAAATATTAAACCAAGTGACCTTGACCTACATATTTGATCAACTTTTTAAAAATAGGCCGCTTCGCAGGCGACTGGAATGCTAATTCTCAAATAACTGATACACTTCCTATTCACGCCTCTTGCGACTTGCTAGCAAGCTAAATGTCAGAAAAACAATTAACATTCATATTTTAGATAAGTTTATAAGAAAGGAACTTATGCTAAAAATTTTGACGTTCATTTCAATTTATTTTCTTAGCATGCATGTGAAGTATAAAAATTTTACAGACAAAACAAATTTTAGATTGGCAATTTTCCCATGACGTCTGTAAAATGTTTCACCAGAAAGTAGATCCAGTTTCCAAGGGCAGTAATTCTTCTGGAGGAGCAGGGGAGGTAACTTATATGGTACATTTTCTCTAAAGCAAGAACTACAGTTTTTCTAATTTTTTGTCTCAAGTGAGGAGATGTGTATTACTACATTTTGGCAAAAATTGAAGAAAATTCATTGTCAAATTTTTGTTTTATCTTGAAAACTTCATGGATTTTGGTGTTGAAAATGCCTTATTTTAGCCGATTTTACTCTCAAGGGGATATTTAATCTTATTTGACCCAGGGACACATTTATAACTAAATTTAGTTAAATATGTCTCTGAGTTTATAAACAATATTAAATAGGTACGTAACTCAGCCATAAATTACATTTTGAAATACCCCCCCCCCCCCCTTGAGATTTAAATACACAACTTTTTTTCTGCACAATTCCTAACTTCAATTTTTCAAAATATACAAAATAATTTATCATTGTCTTGGGTATCAGGATCAAATATTTTCAACAGTCCCGCACTTCATTGGATGTCATATCCCTCATCCTTTTCAAGTAATCTAGTTGCCAAATGGCTATTTTGAGTGCAACCCACAAAATTGTTGAAAATTGGAAAAACGCAATTACTTTGTCCATGCTGTAGCTAGAACAACAGATTTGGTGTCATTGTCTTTAAGTCTCAAGCTCAGTTTATCACTTTACTCGTCCATAAAATGGGGAAAACTATGGATTTTCGATGAAAACCGTTGAAAATTGGGAAAATATTATATCTTTTTTCATACTGTAGATAAAATAACAATTTTGGTACCAAACGCACAATACATTTATTGCCTTTCATTTAAGATATCAGATTAGCAATTTGAAAGTACGAAAATGGGGAAAAGAATGAAAAATCGCTGAAAATTGGGATATTGCAATGCTTTTTTTATGCTGTAGATAGAACAACGTTTGCGGTACAGCAAGAAAAATTATTTCATTGATTTAAATTGAGTTCCACTCAAGCAAATGGAATCTTCTTGTTTTGGTTTGTTTGATTGTTTGTTTGTTTGGGGGTTTTTTATGAAAAAAATGTTTTAAATTGTAAAAATACAATCGGTTTAAAGAAATTCTAGAACAACAATTTTCGTATCAAAATGATTGCATATTGATAATTTTAGATTTGCACTCTCTTATAACCCTTACGCTAAGCAACATGTATTTTTTTTTTCTACTCTAGATATATCATTTCAAATAGTATAAACGTCCTACCATCATCTTACAATATCACGCAACATTTCACGAAAAGAATGTTCCATTCTAACTGCATAATTCATACATACATTGCTTATTTGATGTTTGATGTCGTGTTTGCCGTTCCCTGTCCGTTTGGTTTCTCTTGCTGTGTGTGTCTTCTCTGTGTTTTTACTTGAGTTGTTTTGATGTGTTGATACTGGTGCTGCAACCCAGTTTTGTTGGATATCACCCCCTTTCTTATTGCCTTGTTGTTTCATCAACATGCAATTGTAATACTTGTGTGCAACTACTTTTAACAACAAAGAACCCCTCTTACATGGTTGATCAAAATGCCTCCTTTGCATTGTACTCTAACAATTCTCTACTGAAAAACATTTACAGAATGAAAGAAATTTGAGCACAGAATTTTTCACATCTGTTGGTTACACAACTCAAATTTCATTTGCGACTGCAACAAATCTACAGGAGAACAGATAGCGGTACAGACGCGATTGGCAAAATATTATCACAATAGGTCTCAACCTTTTTTTTTAATTTTTAAATTCTTTCAGCAGATCCAGGTTTGATTGAACTGCATCTTAAGAATGTTTCCTTATGCTGAAAATATTTCGTTTTTCTTAATATTTTATCGAAATACTTCAATTAACTGTTGGTGGTAATGGTCATCCAAGAGTTTTGAGCTCTTATAGCCTATTTCATTAAATCGTATCAGAAATACTGTATAAACCATAGTAATTCTTTATGAATATGATGGCCTCAGTCACCATCTTTTCAATGGCTGAATCAACTTCTCTGAGATTTGACACGGAACACCACTTCAAAGGCTTCCCTAAGAACAACCTTTGTATCTCCAATACCATCATATGCTGATGATGCCCATCATCATGATCTGTTCTCAATACCTACATCTTCAGAATGATGTGTAGAATGCGAGTTCTTAATCAATCGGATTGCTTTCTCAATCAACTGATTGCAAGTACATGTACATGTAATACCAATCTGTTGCACTTCATTTCCAGAGATGTAGCTTTCCTGACTGAGTCTTTTATGTCATTGTGATGGTAAGTAGGGATCAATTGAATATCATTTAAATTTGCTCTCTGCAAAATGATAGCAATTTGATGTTGGAGAGGATTTAGTCACTTTAATTGAAATCATCACTGATGTGGATTTTTCTATCCGAAACACGTGTCTGGTGCATCAAAATTGGTTTAAAACTTTCTTCAAGAAGGTAAATAGTTGGAATACTTTATATTGAACGTCTGAAGCGTTTAGGTTTTTTTTTAGAAATATACGACCAGAAACAAGGTATTAATTCTGCCATTTAATGGTCAGTTGATACACCTTCTGGAGTCCTGCATACATCATTCGATCATCAGCTCCTAGGCATTCTTGTCGAATGAATAACCTGGAGATTATTTTAAGAACATACATGTATTTCGAAGTTGCAAAATTGAAGTCATCTTTTCAACATTGATGTAGGGACTAGAACAATGTCACGACAGATCCACTTCAATAATTGATAACAACTACACAACCCTGGCAGAATCATCTATGTATCATAAACAGTAGCCGCTTCCTTTTGAACAATGTCTCTTTCACCCACGTCTTTCAAAAGCTTGCTACAAGACTCCATGTACCAGTAAATTGTTTAAATTTTTTTTTTTTAAATGTTGACTTGAATACACAGATCTTTGTTCTAGATTTGCTGTAAACGTTTCGCATTTTTCAAAGTCCCAACTTTATATGGGAAAAAATCCTTCAAAAAGTTTTCTCCCTCATTGGTTTTCTCTCACTTTATTTATAAGCAAGTTGCTTAATACGAATTCAGAATAAAAGACAATACAAATTTTAAAAAAAATATGTTTTTCAGAAAAAACAACAGATGTCTCTGCCCTCCTTCTAAGTTACTTTGACCTTAGGCCAAGATGATGTGAAACCTTTGAGTCACGGGCAACATCATACATAAAACATGAAAGTGATTCATTATATTGTTTGAGGTAAAGCCCAAACATGATTAGCATATATAATTTCATTATAAGCATATTAAGTGAAATTGACTTTGGTCACATGACCTTGGATATAGGTGATCTGAAACCTACATTTTATGGATCATGAGCAACAAAAAACTGAATTAGTGATTGGATACACGGTTCAAAATATAAAGCCTAGACATGATAAGCGTAGACAATTTCAGCCTGGACATGATTAGCATATACAATTTCATTACCAAAGTAAGAAGTGACCTTAATCATGTGACCTTGGGACAAATGTGATAAGAAACATTTAGTCCTGAGAAACAACCTACTAAAATATGAAAACAATTGTAAGAATCGTTCAGGAGATATAGCCCAGACAAGATTAGTATGTACAATTTCATTCAAAAGAACCAAATGATCTTGACCTTGTCACATTGGGCACATGACCTTGGGTCAAGATGATAAGAAACCCTCCAATCCTGAGCAACAGCATACAATAGTATCAGAGTGATCCAATATACGATTCCACAGATATAGCCCAGACTCAATAGCATTTACAATTTCATTAAAAAATGTAATAATTGACCTTGACCTTAGTCATATGACCTTTGATCAAGGTGGTGTGAAACCTTTGGGTCATCAGCACCATCATACTAAAATATTTTGGTCATGAGCAAATACGTACTAAAACGTGAAAGCAATCCAGTAAGCGGTCCAAGGGATAAAGCCTAGACAGGAATGTATGTACAATTTCATTACAAATGAAGTAAGTGACCTTGGCCTTTGTCGCATTACCTTGGGTCAAGGTGATGTGAAGACTTTGGGTCATATGGAACAACATACTAAAATATGAAAGTGATCCAGTAAGCGGTCCAAGGGATAAAGCCTAGACAGAAATACATGTACAATTTCATTAAAAATGTACTAAGTGACCTTGATCTTTGTCACATGACCTTGGGGTCAAGGTGATGTGAAACCTTCGGGTCATAAGCAGCAACATGCTAAAATATAAAAGTGACCCGGCAAACAGTTCAGGATATATAGCCCGGACAGGAATGTATGTACAATTTCATTTAAAAATGGACTAAGTGACCTTGGTCACATGACCTTGGGTCAAGGTGATGTGAAACTTTTGGGTCGTAAGGAACAACATACTAAAATAAGAAAGTGATAGGGTAAACGGTTCAAGAGATATATAGCCCTGACAGGAATGTATGCATAATTTCATTAAAAATGCACCAAGTGACCTTGACCTTGGTCACATGACCTTGGGTCAAGGTGATGTGAAACCTTCGGGTCATAAGCAACAACATACTAAAATATGAAAGTGATCCGGCAAACGGTTCAAGAGATATAGCCCGGACAGGAATGCATGTACAATTTCATTAAAAATGTACAACGTGACCTTGACCTTGGTCATTTGTCCTTGGGTCAAGGTGATGTGAAACCTTCGGGTCATAAGCAACAACATACTAAAATAAGAACGGTTCAAGAGATATAGCCCGGACAGGAATGCATGTACAATTTCATTAAAAATGTACTACGTGACCTTGACCTTTGATACATGACCTTGGGTAAAGGTGATGTGAAACCTTCGGGTCATAAGCAACAACATACTAAAATATGAAAGTGATCCGGCAAACGGTTCAAGAGATATAGCTCGGACAGGAATGTATTAATAATTTCATTAAAATGCACTAAGTGACCTTGTCCTTGGTCATATGACCTTGGGGCAAGGTGATGTGAAACCTTCGGGTCATAAGCAACAACATACTAAGATATGAAAGTGATCCGGCAAACGGTTCAAGAGATATTGCCCGGACAGGAATGTATTCATAATTTCATTAAAAATGCACTAAGTGACCTTGATCTTGGTCACATGACCTTGGGTTAAGGTGACGTAAAACCTTCGGGTCATAAGCAACAACATACTAAAATATGAAAGTGATCCGGCAAACGGTTTGAGAGATCTAGCCCGGACAGGAATGTATGCATAATTTCATTAAAAATGCACTAAGTGACCTTGACCTTGGCCACATAACCTTGGGTCAAGATGATGTGAAACCTTCTGATCATAAGCAACAACATACTAAAATATGAAAGTGATCGGGCAAACGGTTCAGGAGATATAGCCCGTGTGAAAGACGGACAGACGGACGGACGGACGACGAAGGCAAAACCAATATGTCTCCTCCCCATTTGGGGGAGACATAAAAAACTTTCTTTTGGTACCATAATTACTGTACCTCATTCTAACTACAGTTTGAAAAAGTTCATTGCATATTGCATATTTTCAGCGATTTTTCATAAAAGAGTTGTTGTTTTCCCCAATTTTTCGTACCAGCAAATTGCGAATCTGACTTCTGTATTATTTAAAATGAAAGGCAATAAATGTATTGTGCGTTTGGTACCAAAATTGTTTATTTAGCTACAGAAGAAAAAAAAGATATTGTATTTTCCCAATTTTCAACGACTTTTCATCGAAAATCCATAGTTTTCCCCATTTTATTTTTTAGACCCTGTAATCGTCAAAAATTGGACAAAATTTAACTTGTAGAATACAAACTGTATTTTTCTAGCATTGCCAAAGTTATTTACTTTCCGTAAATTACAAAATTTAGCATCAAAGCCCTCCAAGATATCTTTCTGGCTCAAAATATTTACAACCCCGAAGTTACGCATGCGCATTACCGTGATTACAAATTTGAAATATAATTCAACTTAATATAGGGTAACAAGTATTAGCTTTTACAAAAAGCTTGCCGGCAGTTAGCTGACATATATAATTTAATAAATGTTGTAAAATACTAGTAAGAAAAAATTGGAATTTAGACGATTTTGTTCTTGTTGACCAATCGCACATTTCCGGGCTTTTCCGTTTTTATTTCTGATTCAAGCTACGGAAATTTCCGAGGATCTGTGATTGTTGTAGGACCTATCGGTACAAAGACTTTTCGATGCATCTTTCGGATGAAAATGCACTGATACAATATGACTTTCATTTGTCAAGTCATCTAGACTCTTGATCCGACCTGATGAAAGTATCTTATGCACAGATTCTAAATAACCTTGACGAATATTTGCATATTTTGTAATTGTCCACCAATCATATTGCAAAGAGTTATTTTATCCGTGCAAGTATGTCACGATTGATTACAGTATACCGGCAGTCATGACTGCCGGTAATAAGGGTTGATTTTTCACAGATTATCATGCGCGGATCCAACATTTTTGGTCAGAGGGGTCCAAAATTGTAGGAAGTCTACCATGTAGGTATATTTCGGTGCACATCATGGAAAGGGGACAACGTGTGCTCTAAGGATTGATTTTTTAGGGCGGGGTATTGTTAGCTTTTCTTTCACGTTTATTTTTATGAAGAATTGGCGAGCGAAGCGAGCCTAAATTTTTTTTAGATATGAAATATCAATTTGCCTTGATTCGAACGAGATGATTATTTATTTTACTCCTTATATCGGCGAGTGGAGCGAGCCGCGAAAATTTTTATTAATTGACATTATAAGTCATTTTCCCAAATAATCTGACATCTTAAATTAATGACAAAACCTTGAAAAAGATGAGGAAGGTTACATCCTATGAAGTAAGAGACTGTTGAAAATGCGAGTTCATGAGACCCAAGACAGTTAAAATAAATGAAATCATTTAGTATAAAAAAAATTGAAAATAATTAAGGCATTTTGCAGAAAAAATAATTGAGTCTATGTAAATGGCGAGCGAAGCGAGCCGAAATTTTAGGTTTCAAAGCCTTTTTATGCATTTTTAAACCCCTTTCAATTAGAAATGGGCCAAATCTGGACCCCATCTCCGAAAATCTCAGGGGGGGGGGGGTCCAGACCCCCGGTCCCCCCTCTGGATCCGCGCATGGATTATTTAGTAGGTAGTTAACCATCTTCGCGAGCCAATGGTATAGATCCGCCGTGCTCCTCAAGTATACCATTCGCGAAGATGGTAGTTAACAAACTTTCAAACCTTTACAGATTTATGACCAGAAAGCTTCGTGAGATAAAGCATGACTTTATTTATAAATATTGTGTTTGTAAACATTGTAAATTCGATGGCTAACACACATGAATAAAATATGTTATGTTTATATATCTGGGATAGTGAACGTTTTGTATGTTTCTTTACCCAATAAGACCAAAATGATGAAATTTTCTAGAAGATACAGGGTATACATCTTTAAGACAATTAAATTGTCGTTCTTTTGTTACCAAGTTGTTGATCTAGCTGCAGCATGGAAAAAGTAATTGATTTTTCCTCTATTTTCAACGGTTTTTCTTCGAAAAATTTCACTTTTACCCCATAATTTCGAAATGCCCAAGGATGCCAGAGTGGCATCCGCCGGATTATCAAATTAGAGGGTATTTACAACACTTTCATGCAAAAGCATTTTGTGCGTAACAAATTTTTGGGTTTCATGAATGGCACCAAGACTAAAAGTTTTGTATGTTTGATCAGGGACGTATAAAAAAAATTATAAACGTCCGTGGTTTGATTATTTGGGAAAATGACATATCTTTCATGAAATATAGACAAAAGATAATGTAAAAAAAATCACAATTTTCGCGGCTCGCTCCGCTCACCAATATAATGAAATATTCAATGTCATAAATAAACATCTCGATCGAATCAATACAAATTATTATTTCATATGTAACAACTTTCCCGCTCGCTACGCTCGCCAGGAAAGTCAACAAATTTTACACGGTATTCAACCAAGGAATTGATTCAATTTTGAATCATATAATAAAGTCATATACGTATTACATCAACAGTCAAGCACTGAAAAAGATAACAAATATTACAAAAAAGACAAATATCATATCACAAAGTCAGTCTTAAAATCTTACAAAGATAAAAGACAAAGTATATTGATTGTATCACATTACAAAATCAGTCTTAAAATCTCATTCATAAAAAAGGCCCATGGAAGCTCGTTAAACATAGCTCTGAAAGACATTTAGTCAAGACTGTCTGTAAATAATCCAAGTTTGTACAACAGACATGATCCCACCTATTACAGTCAGTGTTGCTGCACTGAATCAGCCAGAATTATCATTTATAATTTAGCATTTACTGAAAATTCTCATTTTCCAATTTTCTTATAATTTGTCAAAATCTTACTGTTTTTTTTTGGGGGGGGGGGGGTCGTTTGTTTGTTTGTTTGTTTGTTTTTTAAATTTCGATAGGCCTCAGTCCATTCATCTTCATTGGATTAAGGACCATTTTAAGTGATTTGACATTTCTTTTTTTTTTTTTTAATGACAATTAAGATTAATGATTTTTCCTTAAAAGTTCATTAAAACCGTATCAATGAAATTTAAGTCGGTTTAAGGCTGATTACGTGTAAAATAATCAATATCTAAAAAAAATCCAATTATCCATGTCGGTTCGTAATCATAAAATACATATTTCCTGAAAATTTCATCAAATTTAATGCATCTGTTGCCGAGAAATCTGCATTTGAAATCTCAACTCGGCTTTTCGTTTTTGACTGCGACACGGCTTCTACTTATTATACTTCAAAAACATAAAATAAACCTATCAATTTGGAAAAAGAAGATTTCCGAGCATTTCAATATCCATTTCTAACAAATTCTAACAATTTGAACAAAATCCATCCGCCCATTCATGAATTATCTGCGGTTTTTTGTTTTTTATTTTACAATCAAACAAAATACATCGATATGTATGTATACAGTAAAATGGATATTTCCTGAAAATGTCATCAAAATCTATCGATCCGTTGCCGAGAAATCTGAAATTAAAAATCTCAACTCGGCTTTTCCCGACTCGGACTACCACTTTTAGTGTGCACCCCAAATCAATCCTTAGTGTACACGTTGCGCCCCCCCCCCCTCCTCGTGATGTGCATCGAAATATACCTAGATCTACACGAAGGGTGGACTTCCTAAAAATTTCGGACCCCGTCTTGGACAACTCGTAACCATTTTACCGTTTCCAGTTTTCACTTTTAGGAAGAGTCACCTTGACGCTTTTAATATAGGTGATGATTTTAGAAAATGATAAAGCGGAGAATCAACATTGACTAAACAAAAAGTTATGTTCACGTCATGAAAACACTGGAGCAAGAACACGAATTTGATCATAATTTGCCAAGGATGGCAACAAAGTTTGAAGGTTCGCCGTTCCGACTGATTATTACGTCAATATGTGCTTGCATGGGACCGTTGGTTTTTGGATACACGATCGGTTACAGTTCTCCGGCAATACCTGGATTGGAGAAAGAGGGAATACTGGATGGCAAGGGTTTGACAGCTTGGTTTGGTTCTCTGATTACTGTTGGTGCAATGATAGGTGGTCCACTAGGAGGGCATCTCATAGAATCAAGTGGCAGAAAGAGGGTAATCCAGTTTGCTGCCGTAATATTTCTTGTGTCGTGGCTGACAATTGCACACTCTGAAAGTGTAAAATATTTGCTGCTGGCAAGATTACTGTGTGGTGTTGCAAGCGGAATGATCACAGTATCAGCACCAGTTTATATTGCAGAAATTTCAACAAGCTCCCTGCGAGGATTTCTCGGTGCAGGAAACCAGCTTGCAATCACAGTCGGCATTCTTGTTGCATATTTCTTGGGTATGAATCTCCGATGGAATCATCTAGCATTTGGAGGTGCAATCTTTAGTATCTTCACTCTGGTAGTGCTGTACTTTATACCTGAAACTCCACGATGGCTTGTAATGAAAAATCGTCAGAAGGATGCTCTGCTTTCTCTAGCCTCTCTTCGTGGACCACATACTAATGTTGAGGAGGAATGCAAAGATATTGAGGATGGTTTGGAAACAAATGAAGTGTTCTCTTACTCAGAATTCAAAAGACCAGAACTGTCAAGACCTCTGTTCATCTCTGTTGTAGTCATGATCTTTCAGCAGTTTAGTGGCATCAATGCTGTCATGTTTTACACTGTATCCATCTTCAAAAATGCAGGCTTTGAACAGAGTGAACTGGCAACAGTTGTCATTGGAGCAGTCCAGGTGGTAGCTACTTTGATTTCATGTTTCCTTATGGACAGAAGTGGTAGAAGAAAACTTTTAGTAATAGCAGGATCCCTTATGTCAATAACATGTGCTACATTTGGATATTATTACTATGCGGTGAAAAATGGTACAAGTTCAGCGAGCATAAGTTGGCTAGCAATACTCAGCTTGATTATGTACATCATAGGATTTTCATTAGGTTGGGGCCCTATTCCAATGCTTGTGATGTCAGAAATATTCCCAGCAAGAGCTAGAGGTGCTGCCAGTGGCATTGCCATTTTTGCTAATTGGCTATGTGCATTTATTGTTACCAAGGAATTCATTTATATGCAGGAGCTCCTTGGCCAAGCTGGCACATTTTGGCTGTTTGGAATCTTCTGCCTGTCAGGTGTCATGTTTGTAACCAGGTTTTTGCCAGAAACTAAGGGTAAATCATTAGAGGACATTGAACTGTATTTCTTGGGTCGAAGCATAATGGTTTGAACAAAAAATATTAATTGAACATTTTCTCTTTGTTTTAGTGCTTTTTAATATTTATTCCCCATAAATGGTCATTGAAGATTCAGAGGTTAACAGTTTTGGCTTGCCTTTCTACAACAATTGTAATCTTGGCCATATCTTTTGAATGGTAAGTTATATAGCATAGGGTTTTCATATTTCACACGTTGTGAATTCCAATGTGGCTAGACCTTTCTAATGAAGATAAAAAAATGACCCTAAGACCTTGACCATTGAGTTTTTGACCTACATTTCAAGTTACATATGTACATCTATTTTACTGAAAAGATGGCCATCATGGGGCATTGATGTTTCACAAACATGTTTTGTTGTTATTTTTCATTTTATTAATGATCTTCAGCTTTATACAATATCAGTGGTTTATTTATTGATAAATGGTTTATATACATGGTACACTACTAGTGTAAAAGTAGTTCATGTGCGTTTGAATTCCTAGTACCAATGTATGAAGTTTATTTGTTTTGTATACTATCCTGTAATGTTAAAAAAAAAAAACTCGTTCAATTATTGGATGAGGGTTAATGCTCATTTATATTATTTGTAAATTTTATGTTTACATGTGTACAATTCTATGATGGAAATTAAACAAGACTTATTATCAAAAGTTTTTTATGCCCCCGGAATCAAAGATTCGGGGGCATATAGTTTTTGGCCTGTCCGTCTGTTTGTCTGTTTATCTGTTTGTCTGTTTGTCTGTCTGTTTGTCCGAAAAACTTTAACATTGGACATAACTTTTGAATGGGAAGTGATAGGGCTTTCATATTTCACATGTGTATTCCTTGTGACAAGACCTTTCCATTGATACCAAAATTTTTGATCTCGTGACCTTGACCTTGACCTTTGACCTTCTTTTCAAAAACTTTAACATTGGGCATAACTTTTGAATGGGAAGTGATAGGGCTTTCATATTTCACATGTGTATTCCTTACGACAAGACCTTTCCATTGATACCAACATTTTTGACCTCGTGACCTTGACCTTATTTCACATGTGTATTCCTTATGACAAGACCTTTCCATTGATACCAAAATTTTTGACCTCTTGACCTTGACCTTTGACCTACTTTTCAAAAACTTTAACATTGGGCATAACTTTTGAATGGGAAGTGATAGGGCTTTCATATTTCACATGTGTATTCCTTATGACAAGACCTTTCCATTGATACCAACATTTTTGACCTCGTGACCTTGACCTTGACCTTTGACCTACAAATGTACTTTTCAAAAACTTTAACATTGGGCAAAACTTTTGAATGGGAAGTGATAGGGCTTTCATATTTCACATGCGTATTCCTTGTGACAAGACCTTTCCATTGATACCAAAATTTTTGCCCTCGTGACCTTGACCTTGACCTTTGACCTACTTTTCAAAAACTTTAACATTGGGCATAACTTTTGAATGGGTAGTGATAGGGCTTTCATATTTCACATGTGTATTCCTTGTGACAAGACCTTTCCATTGATACCAAACTTTTTGACCTTGTGACCTTGACCTTTGACCTACTTTTCAAAAACTTTAACATTTGGCATAACTTTTGAATGGTAAGTGATAGGGCTTTCATATTTCATATGTGTATTCCTTCTGATAAGACCTTTCCATTGATACCAAAATTTTTGACCTCGTGTACTTGACCTTTGACCTTTTAACCCAGTGACCTCACATACATGTACTTAACAGAAAATAGTGTTCATAATTACAAAGATGCCACCGGGGGCATTCGTGTTTCACAAACACAGGCTTTATTTTCAATATTTGTACATATTGTAAGTAGTAGAAAAATAGAAAACATGTATCAGTAGGATTGCATCACATAATACAGTAAACTAGGGAGTGATGTTAATGACCTCTCTTTTTTAAATCTAATACTTGTACATGTGTACTTTTGTCGATTTCTATCGCAATGGAAAGATAATTTTTGTTAGTTTAAACACTTTAATAGTTGTGAACAATGATAGTTACTGTTTTGCTTCTTCATGTTCCTGCAAGGAATACTTTCAAAACATGTTCAACTTCTACACGTCAAAGACCCTTATAAGCTAACCTGGTTATATTGTACATTTAATAACTTTTTTTATGAAAAACAAGACATTTGCAAAATGTGAAGCATAATTATTGATAAAGAAAATTATTTGTTGATGTTTTACTGTACACTGCCAAAGTCCATGTATTCTATATCAAAGATCATAAATATTCTCTACATGTCATGACAAAATTTTTGTCGTCAAGAATAATGATGTTTTTGTAAAATCATAAAATCATTAGGTTTCATATTTACAATTGTACCACATCATGACATGTTTGAGAATTACATTAGCCAAGGTGGTGCTAAAGACAAAAGTCGATAAGTAGTAGATTTTGATGTGTCTATTTAGAATCCAGGAGTCTGGACATGTGAGGGAGATACATACTGTGAATCATCAAAGATATCACAAACTGGACTTTCTTTTTCTACTTTAATATTTTGGAGTCCTAAAGTAGCTGATGTAAGATACATATTTATAAAATTATTTAATTTCAAATTATGGTCTTTTTTTCTTTATTTTCAAAAAATTATTTATATATACTAGTATAGATTAGTAATTTAATTTACATGAAATGTGAAATATATGTAAAAACTTATCCATAGATTTTTGGCCGGATTGCAAAGCAATTCCGCCCTATAGATTGATGATGTCCAGTCCGTCTGTCCGTCCGTCCGTCTGCCGTCAACATTTTGGTTAAAGTTCCTGGATGAGGCAAAATCTAAGGAACTATATGCAGTAGAAACTTTATATTATACATGAAGCTTGCCCATGACAAGACCTTTCAATTTATGCCATAACATTTGACCTAGTGACCTTGACCTTGGACTTTGACCTACAATAAAAATGTAGTTTAAGATTTTGGTTAAAGTTTCTGGTTGAGGCAAAATCTAAGTAACTATATGCAGTAGAAACTTTATATTATACATGAAGCTTGCCCATCACAAGACCTTTCAATTTATACCATAAAATTTGACCTGGTGACCTTGACCTTGGACTTTGACCTACTCAAAGATTTTGGTTAAAGTTCCTGGTTTAAGCAAAATCTATGGAACTGTATGCAGTAGAAACTTTATATTATACATGAAGCTTGCCCATGACAAGACCTTTCAATTTATGCGGTAACATTTGACCTAGTGACCTTGACCTTGGACTTTGACCTAGTTAAGGATTTTGGTTAAAGTTCCTGGTTTAAGCAAAATCTATGGAACTTTGTGCAGTAGAAACTTTATTTTATACATGTAGGTTGCCTCTGATAAAACCTTTCAATTTATGCTGTATTATTTGACCTATTGACCTTGACCCAGTTAGTGACAAAAACTTACTTTGCAATCCGGCCATACCGTCTTTAACGGTGTTTTATTAGGTATTTTTTAATGATTCAGTGGGTTATATTCTTTGCTGCCTTAGTTTACATGTATATAATACCACAATTGAAGAATGTCCCACTTCTCATTGCTTCAAACAATGATGGTATAGTTGCTGTTACATGTTGTTGAGAATATTTGTTATATTCTGAATGTTTGTTATTAACATTTGTTTGGTATTATAACTATTTTTATTATATAGTTTATTTTTGTGGATGTATATTCTATTGTACTATCTACAGTGATTTATAGTACGTACTTCTTGATTTGGTTGTGTGATGTTACCATATTCCATCGGCATCATGTTAGGAGGGATCATTGTACCATTGACCCATTTTGCCTTCCAGATCACTGTATTGGTAAGGCACGGTCCATTTGATATTCGGGGGGGGGGGGGGGGGGGGGGGGGGCCTTGGGTTTTTTGTCGCAGCATGATTATTTTTTTTGCCCCTGACCGGGGCAAAATTATTTTTTTCTTGCAAAGTTGGAGCAAGGAAATTTTTTTCTAACAATTGATGAAAATATTAAGAATGTTTGTGTTTTTTTTCAACAGAAGTTCTTTATTTTTACTTAAATTGCTCTAAACATTACTAAATTTTTATGTAAAACTTGTATTGACTTCTTCACTGAGAGAGATAAAAGATTTTTACAATATGATATAATTTTCAGTAAACAAAATGTATATTAAGGTCATGTAACATGACGTAAGAGGGCCTGAGGGAAGGGTCTTCTGGACAAATTTTTAAATTTAGAAATGTAAACTAGTGAAAAACTTAATTGAATTCTCCTTCCAAGATTGTATATACATTTTAGACTCTATGGTGATACATGTATCTATTAATAGTATGATACTGATAATGTATTTAAGCATTTAAGGAAGCCCCGCTTTTTTCAGTCACATGTATACTTTTTGATGTTTTTAAATATTAACTTGCAATTAAATAGGAAAAGTATGGCAAGCGAAGCGAGCCAATTTTTTTTATATAAAGTGAAAAGTGTGGTGAGTGAAGCAAGAGGAAAATTTTCAGGAATTTTAAGCAAATTTTATGGTTATTCTTCAAATTCAGATTACTTGTAAGAGCAAGATTTTTTTTTCTGTCACAATTTAAGCAAATTAATTTTTTTCATTAAAATTCAGAGCAAAATTGTTCTTTTTTTTTTCAAAAAAAAAACCAAGCCCCCCCCCCCCCCCCGAAGATCAAATGGACCGTGCCTAAGGTTTGCTAGAAAAATATTTAAAACCCCATGCAAAACGCCTTTTTTTCTAGATCTTAAAGAAAACCCATGCATTGCCAAACACATCTTTCTCTAAGAGAAAAAGACGCTTAGCATGTGCTTTTAGGAATATGGTGCTTGTGACATAAGCTATTGACATTAGCTAATGGTGCTTGTGACATAAGCTATTGGTGCTTATGACATATAAGCTATTGACATGAGCTATTGGTGCTTGTGACATAAGCTGTCATAAGCTATTCACATAAGCTATTGGTGCTTGTGACATGAGCTATCGGTGCTTGTGACATATAAGCTATTGGCATAAGCTATTGGAAGAGCTCAATCTAATTAAAATCAGATCTACTTCTCTCTTGGAGAAACGTTTCTCCAAGAGAGAAGTAGATCTGATTTTAATTAGATTGGGAAGAGCTATAATTCGCTGTGGCACTTTTTATTGTCTAGCATTTATTCTGTGTAGCAGTATTTAGCTTCTACATTTCATTTGTTCATATTTATGATTTTATCCCACTATGGTATCATATTTGTACCACTCATCATTCCTTCTTAAAATATTGTAATGAAGGTATTACACGTATATGTAACGCATCTTCAATCATGAATCGCGGATCCGATACACCGTATGTAAAAATCGTCCTTCACGATGTCTGCATTAATTGGTATCGCACTAATTCTTATCTGTTTAGATTTAATCCCCGTCATAACCTTAATACTTCATACTCGGAATATCAGTCATTAAAATGTCTTCTTAGAAATATACCGAACAATGGCCAATTAAAATCGTATGTGCCTCTGATTTTATAGTAGCGCATACGCATGTACCCGGACGATCTTTCCGCCTATGTACAGGACATGGTACAAGCAAATATACGTATATGATCTAATTTCACCCCTTTGTGCACAAACTGGGATACCTCATTTCCAAACTTACGATTAGCTAGTGCAATGTAACATGTTGTCAACAGGGACGGATACAGGATTTGAGTTTAGGTGGGGGTGGGGGTCGTGATGAATATCAGAAATGCAAAATTTCTTGGGGTCTAGCGAATCCCCCCACGTCCACTCTAAATCCGCCAATGGTTAAGGTGGAGTAACTTTTTCTTTGTAAAATCATACCTCAAAAGAAATCCATTTCAATCTACCAAGCTCACTTTTATTTTTGATTAAAAATCATTAATCAAATAGGACCACTAAGGAACTGTATACAATACACATGTCACATACATTTCAAGATATTGTCTTCGTCATTTATCTTCATTTATAAGTTTAACAACTTATTGGGTGCAACATTAAAATGGTAAAACTCTATATATCTCATTGAGTATTTTATTGTATATTTGATGACTTATAGATATATATGCGTTGGCAGTATTGACATTTTGAAGTCTAAACATGTTACAGAAGTCAACCTTCCCTTCCGTCCGTCCATCCATCTGTCTGCAGTGTATACTGCATACATGTTGATATATATATCTGCAGTGTATACTGCATACATGTTGATATATATATATCTATAGAGAAAAATGATTATGAGTTTGACAACCATTTGACCTTGAGAGCTAGTACTTGCTTCCTGTAACTTTTCGTGAAATTCTGTGCAGCAGTTGCAGAGATGTAAAAAATGCTTCAGTCAATCAGAGCCCTCGGCGGTCATATTTGTTGACCGATAGGATTGAAAGTCACAAACTTGGTAGAGGACCTTGGATACGGGCCTCCTGTAAAGTTCGTGCAACAAGGCTTTTAATGTTTCATGAAGTTCTACGAAGCGTCTGCATAAGAGATGTTGAAAACGCGTCAGCCAATCGTAACCCTTGGTGGCCATATTTCTTGACTGATCGGCTCAAAAAAACACATCCTTGGTAAACGACCTTGAGTACTGGCTTCCTGTAAGTTTCTTGAAGTTCTGCGCAACGGTTGCAGATGTCGAAATGTGCGATGTCAGATGCACAACAACCAAGTAGAATGCAAAAAGAGTTAACTCTCTATCAGTGATAGTTTCAGAGGAGTCGTGAGCGCAAGAATTGTTTACGGACGGACGACGAGGTATCGCAATATTGCTCCCTAAATGTATAACTCATTATATAGGCCGCTGATATTATTTGAATAAATATAGTGTAGTATGCAAAAGTCATTTTCCCGAAAAGATGCAGCTTTGCAGTATTCACCTAGATCATGTAGATTGTCTTCAACAGTTTCTTGTTCATGTATTCATACTAGTATCGTCAACACGCTTACTGAAAATGTTGTCCTGTGTTTGTCTGTAGGTGTTGGTCTGTCCGGATTCTTGTGGGCAGATTAGAAGACAAAGTAATCATTCAAATTTCCACAAAGCAATGGCGAGAGGATGAACCCTATTGATTTTCAAGGAAAAGGATCAAAGGTCAAGGTCACTGGACTAAGGCTTTAGCATAGAAAACAAAGTAATTAACAAAGAAACATCAAACCTCCCATAAACGTTCTCCATGTGGAGAGGATGGACCCTATTGATTTAAAAGGGTCAAATGTCAAGGTTTCCAATCCCCATGCGGATAGGATGGACCCTACTGATTTTAATGGTCAAATGTCAAGATTGCATAGAAGACCAAGCAAACATCATAAATGTTTCCCAGGGGGAGAGGATGAACCCTATTGATTCCAAAGGTCGGGGACAAAATGGACGTAGGCTTAAAATCCTTAAGAACAGCACAGAAGACAACGAGATAATCAAAGAATCATCAAACCTTCAAAAAATGTTCCCCATGGGGAGATGAAGAACCCGATTGATTGTCACGGTCACTGTGGACTTCGGCTCAAAGGGGCAGGGCCACGAAGCCCGATATTGGCCTAATTTTGAACATTGTACTTCATAGAATTTTTAACTGTGATTTGACTATTTTGAAACGTTCTCTACTGAATCACGAATCTAGCTTTTTGTAAACATTGCTTTATCAGTAGGCTTTTAGCCCTTTGAAAACACCAAAATTGGTCATAGTTCCGCGAGGATGAAAAAATTATATGTGAAAGGTTATCATTATATCCTTTTGTCTTAAACGTTCTATCTCAGTTAACGCATGCGGCCACATTGAATTCTTCCACAAAAGACAAAATTTCAAGCAATTTTCACCATATATTGTCAATTAAGAAAAATGGCGTCACTTCATAACGTAATCACAGTAAAATGGCACTATGTTTGGTGATATTTTTCCTTTTCATTAAAAGCGGTAAACATTCGTGTATTTCATGAGAGATATCAAGTAAAAATTGTCCATGAAATTTATTTCTAGAGAAAATTCGAGGGCCGATTTAGGTATCTCGTGGCCCTACCCCTTTGGTTGTGAAGAGCATTGAAGACAAAGAAATCATCACAGGAACACCAAACCTTCCACAAAGGTTCCTTTTTTAGCTCACCTGAGCTTAGCTATTGTCATAGCGCGGCGTCCGTCGTAAACTTTTCACATTTTCGACTTCTCAAGAACCACTGGAGGGATTTTGATTAAACTTGGTAGGAATGAAGTATGGCCCCCTACAAGTTTTGTTGTTTTTCGTCCGGTTCCGCCATTAGGTGGCGCCACCACAGGCAAAAATAGGTCACGGGGGTACCCTCCTTTGACAACCTTCTCCAGAAAAGAAGCACATATCGACAAACCGAAAGCATCTGGTCGATCTAGACGGATGTCTTGACAAGCGTTGTTTTTAGCTCTACTGGTCTCAGACCAGTCGAGCTTATGCGATCATCCTGCGTCCGTCCGTCTGTCTGTCTGTCCGTAAACAATTCTTGTCCGGACAACTCCTCTGAAACTGTTAGAGATAGAAAGTTAATTCTTTTTGCATTTTACTTGGACCATGGTCTAGTTGTGCACCTGACATTTAGTTTCAGTTCCTGACCCCCACGGTCTTAGAAAATGGGCGTGGTCATTAAATTCTATGTAATCTTGTCCGGTCAACTCCTCTGACACTATGAATGATGGAGACTTACTTTTTTTCATTGACGACTCCTACTTTTTTCCTACTTTTTCATCAAGGTAGAGTAGAAAGCCTGATTATACTGCAACTATAATAACACTCATATAATTCATAATATCCGAGATAAAGTATTTCTAAAAAGAATGTCACACCCATTTTCCAAGATCCTAGGGGTCATGGGCTGCTAACTCAAATGAACTATCAATGACACATCAAGACTACAGATCCATAATATTGGATAAAGAATTAACTCCCCATCATTAATAGCTTTAAACGAGTAGAGAGCACAACTATATAGGAAAAATTACCACACCCATTTTCAAAGACCCTGGGGGTATAGGGCTAAAACAAAATATCAGGTGCACAACTATGCCACAGACAAATCATTGCAAAAAGAATTAATTCTACATCATTTATAGTGTCAGAGGAGTTGCAAGCACAAGATTACATTAACTTATATAGGAGAAAATTACCACACCCATTTCTGAGACCCTAAGGGTCAGGGGCTAAAACATAATATCAGGTGCACAACTAGACCAGAGACCCATAATATTGCAATAAGAATTTAGTCTCCATCATTAATAGTGTCAGAGGAGTTGTGAGCACAAGATTACATAGAGTTATATAGGAGAAAATGACCACATCCATTTCTATGACCCTGGGGGTCAGGGGCTCAAACAAAATATCAGCACAACCAGACCAAAGACCCATCACATTGCAAAAAGAATTAAGTCTCCATCATTTATAGTGTCAGAGGAGTTGCGAGCACAAGATTACAAAGTGTTATAAAGGAGAAAATGACCACACCCATTTCTAAGACCCTGGGGGTCAGGGGCTCTAACAAAGTATCAGGTGCACAACTAGACCACAGACCCATCATATTGCAAAAAGAATTAAGTCTCCATCATTTATATTGTCAGAGGAGTTGCAAGCACAAGATTACATAGAGTTATATAGGAGAAAATGACCACACCCATTTCTAAGACCCTGGGGGTCAGGGGCTCGAACATAATATCAGGTGCACAACTAGACTACAGACCCATCATATTGCAATAAGAATTAAGTCTCCATCATTTATAGTGTCAGAGGAGTTGCAAGCACAAGATTACATAGAGTTATATAGGAGAAAATGACCACACCCATTATTAAGACCCTGGGGATCAGGGGCTCAAACAAAATATATCAGGTGCACAACCAGACCACAGATCCATCACATTGCAAAAAGAATTAAGTCTCCATTATTTATAGTGTCAGAGGAGTTGTGAACACAAGATTACATAGTTATATAGGAGAAAATGACCACACCCATTTCTGAGACCCTAAGGGTCAGGGGCTAAAACATAATATCAGGTGCACAACTAGACCAGAGACCCATCATATTGCAATAAGAATTTAGTCTCCATCATTTATAGTGTCAGAGGAGTTGCGAGCACAAGATTACATAGAGTTATATAGGAGAAAATGACCACACCCATTTCTATGACCCTGGGGGTCAGGGGCTCAAACAAAATATATCAGGTGCACAACTAGACCACAGACCCATCACATTGCAATAAGAATTAAGTCTCCATCATTTATAGCGTCAGAGGAGTTGCGAGCACAAGATTACATAGAGTTATATAGGAGAAAATGACCACACGCATTTCTAAGACCCTGGGGGTCAGGGACTGAAACTAAATGTCAGGTACACAACTAGACTACAGACCCATCATATTGCAAAAAGAATTAAGTCTCCATCATTTATAGTGTCAGAGGAGTTGCGAGCACAAGATTATATAGAGTTATATAGGAGAAAATAACCACACCCATTTCTAAGACCCTGGGGGTCAGGGGCTCAAACATAATATCAGATGCACAACTAGACCAGAGACCCATCATATTGCAAAAAGAATTAAGTCTCCATCATTTATAGTGTCAGAGGAGTTGCAAGCACAAGATTACATAGAGTTATATAGGAGAAAACGACAACACCCATTTCTAAGACCCTATGGGTCAGGGGCTCAAACAAAATATATCAGGTGCACAACCAGACCACAGATCCATCATATTGCAAAATGATTTAAGTCAAGTATGACACACAAATCACAGTAAGGAATGATTGTAGACTGGTAATGTTCATCTTTGAGGAAATCACAGAGAGAAATAAACACAGATTGATTTTTCGTGTAAAATATACAGAATGGGCGAGCGAAGCGAGCCCGAAATTTAAAAAAAAAATTGAATCAGATGTCGATGACAAGTGAAGCAAGTAGTTTTTTACTTTTGAGATGAAAAAGTAGGAATAGTAGGAGGTTTTGAAGAAAAAGTAGGAAAAAATAGGATCAAAATAAAAAAGTAGGAAAAGTAGGAAAAAGTAGGAAATAGTAGGAACAGTAGAAAGCCTGTATAATGGATATGTAGTTTTGTCATGCTACTTATAATTTGTTAGAGCGCCTGCTCCCTATGGTCTTGGTTTAAAAAAATAAGAAAGGAAATTGATGATATAGAAAAAACAACCAGGAGAGCTACAGTCTCGTCAGAGACTTCTGGTTTGGTTTCAGCCGGAAGTCAAATTGTTGATATGTTTATGACATCTTTTCGGACTATGTCAGAAATGCTCATTTTGAACTGTTTCTTTGACTAACTCTATAAATGTGTGGTTTTGTGCCCTTGTATTTTTTTGTGACAGGCATAAGCACTAAGGTTCCTCATCACAATATAGGTATAAAAACATTTATCCAAAATCTTTTCTAGTAGATTAATACATTTGAAAGGTGTATATTAATTTATAGATGACAGTGTATATACCACCGCAAGTCCGCTTCCCTGTCCCCATCCGCATCTGGGGTAGTTCAGTATTTGGCAAAGTAGTGATGCTATGTACAGTAATCAAACTTGCACAAGTGACTCATCTTGTGTTGCAATGTGAACCCAAGCATTGGATGCTGCATTTGTTTTTTTCGCTTGAGTGACTTGGTTAAAAAGTCTGGGGCAGCTCGGTATCTTACAAAGTACTGATACTCCAGTAACCAAATTTGCAAAAGTGATTCATCTTGGGATGTCGAGATGGACCCATGCACCTGATTGAGCATCTGACCTACTTTTTTCCGCTCGAGTGATTTTGCTTTTGAAAGTCAATATTGAACAAAGTATAAGTGCTACATGTTCCAAACTTGCATATTGGATGTATTTTATATCAAACTTACATTAAATGACCTTTGACCTACTTTTTAAGTTTTAGTGATTTTGCTTTTAAAAGTCTACATAAATGTACTTAAATTTTTTTATTAAAAATGGAATTTTGCTGCCACAAGGTGAGCTTTGTAATCTGTGATTACCTATGTTTATCTATCCATGTGTATCATTTCAAAGCATTCTAATAAAATACCAATCAATTACAACTAATACCCAATACAAAAACAAACACAGGACAACAGTTTGAAGCATCAATATCATTAGATGTATTTATTTCAATATTGCACATGTCTTGTTGAGGAGATAATAGTATTCATGGAAGGTATGTGAGGTACTACTAGGTTAAAGTAAAACTATGACATTGGCCTTGACTATCAGGGAATTGATGTTGTATCCTGTACAGTGAATATCATGAAAATTTTATATACAGCATGAAATACATATATTTTATCACAGAAATAACATTACCATATAATAGGTTTTAGCAAAGTCACAGTGTGCAAAAGAATGGGAGATGCCATCATAACATCATTCCAGTTTTGTATAATCCTCAAGACATGAAAAACAATTTGTATAAATTGCTAGCCATCCCACTGATTTCAACATCACTGTCTAAGAATCGTAATGTATAAAGAAATGTAAAGCTGCCCTCTTGCAGTTTGTAACAATAATAAAGTTTGATCAATATAACTAGTGTCCTTGAACTTTGACCTTCCTGTGTCATCTACCAACAATCGCTCTTAGTTGATCCTGTATGTCATCAATGGTATTCATACTGTAAATAGAAAAAATTTTAAGACTAGTAAAGACTTGGCACTCAGACAGAATAATACACAAAAATATTGGTTTCCCTTATATATTTGGTTATATATTTGTACAAGGCATATTTTTTTAAGAAGAAAAAGATAAATACATGTGGTACCTCAGATGGGCTCGATGAAGACTTTTATACAATGTCATTAATCTTTTCAAATTTTTCTTTGAGTTTAAAAGTGATAGTGTAGTTCTATTTTAAATTGCCTTCCTTCTTCTTTAACATGGTTAATTAATTAAATAATTAAACAAAATAATAAACTACACTTACCTTTTTTCAATTCCGGATACCCTAAAAAAAGGGAATTAAATTATAGGTAAGAAATATACATGATATAGGTACAGACTTAGAAATTATATTCAAGATCTATAACCTATATTTTATAGAAGGAATATTTAAACCATAATTGAATGTAAATGATTAAATTAATGAAATTTGATGGTCAATCAAGTAAACAAATACATAACACGGCCCTGAAAATTCTGACTTACTGATGGTCAAGCTGTACTTTGATGTTTGACATCTTCTTCAATGACTGAAATAAACAGATCACAGCATGTAAAATCTAGGAAACAGAAAATACATACTCTCCTCTAGGTAAAATTTAAAACATGGAAAAAAACATTGAAGTTAATGTAACTGTCAAAAATTAAGACATCGATCAATCTGATTAAACCAGACCTCTACATGCACTCAATTGCAACTAAAAACTCTATGGTTTACATTGTTCAGTCTCTTTCAGGAGTTTCTAATTGCAATATATTTATATATTGCAAGGGGAATTTTTTTTTTTTTTAATGAAGATACAAAGACAATCTAGGCCGCTGATATTATTTGAATAAATATAGTGTAGTATGCAAATACTACACTAGAAATACTACACTATACGAAGAAATGACAATTTAATAGAACACATATTTGTATGATGTACTCAACTTAATTAAATAATATCAGCGGTCTGGGACAAAGACTTACCTCGGCTGAGTTTTGTATCACAGACTCTTGGAAAGAAAAATTCTTTGCTGCTTGAGCAAGTAGCTGTTAAAGAAATAAAAAAGAATAAAGTGTTAATTCAACTTTTGTTATTCTTACTTACTTTCCAATCCTCCATACTGTTATTGTAATGATTTCTTGTATCTTTGATGGAATAAGACGCCAAATTAAACTACTCTTCCAGAGTTCATGAAAAGTATCGGTTGTATCAGAAAAATTATTTGGTCCGATAAAAACTCATGTTGTATCTATTAATTGGACAGAAAAAAATTCCTAAATGCTCTGACATTTCATTGGAAGATTCCAAGAACTCTGTTTCTTGAATCATAAAAGTGATTCCTTATATACATTATATATGTAATCTTTGTATTGATGTCTTTTGTCTTTTCCCCTTGTATTAAAAGTGGCTGTCTGTTTCTGAAGTTTTTATAAAGCAACTAAACAAGAAGCAGAGTTTTTGTTGCAAAGTAGGTCAAGATGAAACAAAAATCAATAAGGCTCATCTTTATTAATAGTCGTTCTTCATGTCAGAGTAATATAATAATAATTTTCAATGTAATTATAGAATTTTTGCAAAAGATTCCTGTATATATTTAGCAAGAAATTGTTTCCATAAATTGATCATCTATAAATCAACAAAATAATCTAGCTAACTTTGCAGAGAATATAATGGATCATTTCTTTAAATTTATCATGTCCAGCATCAATGAAATATTCTGTAAAATACACATAATATTGGCATAAAACCCCTATTGAAATGGGAACTGTTTCAGCAGACTACTGTCCGCACGGCTCACTTCGTAATCTGGATAAACGCGATTTTGAATACTTTGTCATGCAAAAATTTAAATATTTTATAGTACAGTAATTAACTGATCTCACAGCATGGAAGAAATTCGAGCTAAATAAATACTAGTATCACTTACGTCATTAGATCTTGAAGTTTTTACTGCATACTTTGCCAGGGAACCTAAATCTTGGACATTTATCGTCACTTTCTCGTTCAATCTATTTTTTGTCTCTTGGTTCCAGTTTACAGACATCACGTCGTCAGAATATCTGGAAAGTCCCTACTTCTATTTATAGCTCACGTTTGGCCCACTCAAAGGGAATGCGACGTGCGGATGGTAGACTCTCTATTCTTCGAAAATTCCAGGGGGGGGGGGGGTCTGGACAGGACATCCCCTCTGGATCCGCGCTTGCGCTTTATATTCACAACTAGATACTGACGTTATGACTTATGCATAACATAATTATGTTTGCGAACGGGGCGAGTATGCTTAAACAGGTGCGTGTGCCAAGCCTCGTAGCCTACACGTGTAGGCCATTTTAGGCATGCTCGATTTGGTGCTCAATTTGGTGCTCTATTGTACAGGGGGCCTAAATACTAATGAAGAAATCGTAAACGAGGATTTTAATACTTCCGAATTGTTAAAAATGGATACAAAAATATTACATTTTCTTAAATATCTCTCTTAATTTTCGTCATATTTCTAAACTTTATATGCCATTCGCTAATACATTCTAATCGAACTCTCGCTAGCATACTGTGATGTCCTGTGCTGGTGTAATTCAACATAGAAAGCTGCAGAAGTACCGAGTTCAAACTCAAGACAGCGCACGACAGAATGATAATTGAAACATTTCTCAATATTAATACATATTTCATACACGTTACTCATATAATATTTTTCAGTTGTAATCAAGAGAGCGAATCAAATTTCTCCTTTTGTGTATTCTTTTCTTTATATTCAAATATTTGATACTATTTAAGAAAAGTTAAGACAGGATGATAATACTGAGAAATGTTATGATAACAAGATCACCAAAATGAAAGTGGAACCAAAATGAAAGATGCAGTGATGACCTACATGAGAAATAGGAAGATCACAAAAATGAAAGTGGATCCAAAATGAAAGATGCAGTGATGACATACATGAGAAATAGGAAAATTAACCAGATGGAATATATGTCATCACTGCATCTTTGGGATAATCCTGTTCCTCCGACACTTTTAACTCCTGGAGGCTAAGCGAACAATAATATCACACCATGGAAACATAAAGGACAGCAACACATACATGAATTAGTAATATCCCCTCGCAATATAGTAATGCCGTCGTTCGTGTGAGGGTGAGTGTGTACGTCACACTTTGTATACAGCCTAAAGGACACAGTTTTGATCGGATCTTGACCAAACTTCATCAACTTATTTCTTATGGCAAGAGAAAGGGCCCTAATGAATTTCAAGGTCATAGGTCAAAGGTCAAGGTCATAGATTGGAAATGGCTTAAACCCTTGTATACAGCCTAGAGGACAGAGTTTGGATCGGATCTTGATCAATTTTCATACACCTTTTATTCCAGGTGACACGAGAAAGAACCCCGTTGATTTTCAAGGTCAAATGTCAAGGACACACATTTGAAATGGCTAAAACCCTTGTATACAGCACCGCACAATTTGTATACACCCTAGATGACACAGTTTTGATTGGATCTTTACTAAACTTCATACACTTTAATGACTTATTGGAAATGACTAAAATACTTGTATAAAGCCTAAACGACTCAGTTCAGATCGGATCTTTACAAAACTTCATACACTTATTTCTTATAGCAAGACGAAGAAACCCTATTGATTTCTAAGGTCATAGGTCAAAGTCAAGGTCACAAATAGGAAATGTATGCAGCATAATAGGTACGGTTTTGACTTTGGATCTTTACCAAACTTCATACACTGATTCCATATGACAAAAGTAAGAACCCTATTTATTTTCAAGGCCAAAGGTCAAGGTCACAGATTAGAAATGGCTTAAATCCGTCCTAGAGTGCACAGTTTTGATTGGGTCTACACTTATTCCTTTTGGCAAGAGGAAGAACCCTATTGATTGTCAAGATCAAAATCCTTTAAATCCTTGCACACATCCTAAAGAGTGCAGTTTTTTTCTGATCTTGAACATGCAAGTCTTGCCTATAACAGGAGGAGGAACCCTATTGATTTTCAAAGACAAAGGACAATTGTAGTGTAAAATAACCTTCTCAATGTTAGATGACCATGCAAACAGAAGCAATACGTAAAGACCAAAATCAACACACTGATGGATATGTAAATGTATATAGAAACAGAGGGCGTGTGGAATTCATTCCGTGCTCTGTCGGCTGTAGCAAGTTCATTTATGTTAAATTATCATCCGAGGAGTCCGACCGACACAATTAATCAGTAGAGAGCAATTTTTAAGAAAGCGCTTGTACAAGGCTTTAGAATGGTCAAGTACCAAGCCAAATGTAGTTCTGGTGACACCCTTAACAATTCGGCTTTATTAAGATCCTATCTTACCATTTTGTATTTATTACCATTTTTTTGCGATCAGATGTGTATTTCGATACTAAAGAGACTAATTCCATGACAAAGTTTATCAGTTTTTGTCATAATTAGAGGTCAAGCGTCTTTGAAATCATTTAAATTGGCCAAAAAATCAACAAATACACCATCAAAGCAATATTCAGATGCACATTCCCCAACTTTCGGTAACGTTTTAGCAAAACTGGTATGATCTATGTCCAATATCAAATGTTATGGAAATACTTACCGCAATAACTAAGCGAATGATAACTATGTTTAGCTGGAAATATTAAGCGACGTACATATAAGAGAAAGAAAAACGTAGTACCCTCTCATCGAAGCGGATGTTTATAACTTATTTCTCCCACCATAACAATATCGCGTTTAGTATTTAGGCCCCCTGATTGTAGGTGCTGTTGAGATTATCGTCAGGATCTTCTTTAACTCATTTGTGTCACACTTATGCCCTTTGCCGTGTGGCGCTCGTAAAAATAGTTCCCCGCGAGGGGTTTGACAGTAAGTGTTTTGAATATTTTCCCCTGATATTGTCGCCATAGCACTTTCTATATATAGACAGAACCACAGACAGTGCATGTTTTAATATATTTTCATTTTCGTGCGTGAACATCGACGGCGGGTGCGGCTAGCCAACAGGGGATGCTTACTCCTCCCGGGCACCTGGTCCCACCTCTAGCTTGCTAGGGGTCCGTCGATGCTCAATTTGGTGCTCTATTGTAAGTGCTGTTGAGATTATCGTCAGGATCTTCTTTAACTCATTTATATATGCTCGTTTTAAGGACTGCCGACTTTGGATTGACAACTTCATCAAATGATCTTGATTAGATGGCTAAATGTAACATGTTTGTGTACAGAATAAGAAAGAGAATAATTAAAAGAGTCGGGAAAGGGGCCGTCCCGGGGGGGGGGGGGGGGGCTACAGCTTCATCATGTATATTATATATATGTATTGTTTGAGCCGCATGTAATATTTTGATGGGGGTATTCTTATATCTTTTGGTCCAGCACCTGATCATGAACTGTTTAACTCTAGATATAAATAAATTTTACATGAATTCCTTTTCTATCTTATACTTTAGATTTTCAGTATTCCACAGGCAGTATATACATGTATGTACTGTCATTATTTTAAAGAATCAACATTCATTCATCCCTTTCACATAAACTTGCCTGATCCTTCGTTATTTCCAACTCCTCCACACTTTGTCTTTTATCTAAATGTACATTTAAGACATGTCTAATACTATATAACCTGGCTTTTCATGAAATTTAACTGCCGGATTGCAAAGCAATTCCGGTCTATGGATTGACAATGACTGTATGTTTGTCAAAGTATCTGCATGGTTGAAGCAAATCCTAAAGAACTATATGCAGTAGAAACATAATATAATATTATACATGTAGGTTGCCCATGACAAGACCTTTTAACATTTAACCGAGTGACCTTGACATTTGACCGAATTAAAGTATCATACATGTTACGTTGCCAATGACAAAAATCCTTTTCGATTTATGCTGTAAAATTGAACTTGACCTTTGACCTACTTAAAAAACTAACCTTGGGGCTCTGTCTCTTCAACGAAAGGATATGACACTGTGATACATGTATTGTATGTGTAGATTCCATGTGAGACAAGTTTTCAATTGATTTCATGACCTCTGAAGTAGTGACCTAGGCCTCAAATTTTGAGCTACTTTTTTAAAGAATTAACTTTGGCTGTATATCTTATATCTACTAGAGATAGGGCTTTTATATTTCACATGTAAATAATATTAAATTACTTGTGATATGAGCTTTCACTTGATGCTATGATTTTAGACAAAGTGACCTTGACCTATGTGGGATAGAGTTTGCCCATAGCGACGCGTCATGTAGGGTCACTGTATCCCACATGCCTTTGAGGGCTCTGAAAACGAATATTCCCTTTTTTCGATTTCTATAAAGTTGACGATATCATGGAATTTCAAGAAAGGCCCCTAGAAATAGGAGAAAAACGATCAACCATATGTTTGTCAATCTCGGCAAGCTTCGATACCTGACCAGAAACCAGACCCCTTGCAGCGAAATCTACTTTTGGTACTTTTACTGTACGTAACAATTTTAAGAATGATTTTCAATCTAAAAATAGAAAGAAATGGTTTGATAAGGAATGTTATATAACTCGTAAAGAATATAGGAAATATAGACGCAAGTACAGAAAATATGGATCGATAATTTTTAAAAATGAAATGTTGATCGCTCAGAGAGTGTATAAGAGTACGATGGACAGTTGTATTAAAAATTATAGAGATAATTTACAGAAGAAAATTAAGATAATGAGAAGTACGTAGCAGACCTAAGGATTTTTGGAAATTGTTGAACAGGAAAAGAAATAATTCCGATGCTGATGTAGATATAAGAGATTTTTATGAGTATTTTAAAAATGTAAATGCGAATGATGAGCCTGACGATAGAGGAACGTCTTTTGATTCCTTTTATAATGATGAAAATTCTGAAGAAATTGATATCCTAAATGAAAGAATTACTATTGATGAAATTGTTAATACTGTTAGATGTATTAAGAATAATAAATATGCAGGGCCAGATGATGTTGTAAATGAATATCTAAAATCGTCTTTACATATTATGTCACCTTTATATGAATTGCTTTTTAATTTAGTACTGGATACCGGGATTGTTCCCGAATCATGGTTGATTGGATACATAAAACCCATTTTTAAAAATAAAGGTTCACCTTTTGATCCAGCGAATTACAGACCAATATCTTTATTAAGTTGTTTAGGTAAAGTTTTTACTTCCATTTTATGTAGTAGAATTACTTTGTTCTCTGACAATATTGAATTATTACATGAAAATCAAGCCGGATTTAGAGAAAATTACTCTACAACAGATCATATATTTACATTGTATTCATTATTAGAATTGTCATTTGCTAAAAAGAGAAAAATGTTCTGTGCATTTATTGATTTCAAGGCCGCCTTTGATAAGGTATGGCGTGTAGGACTGTGGAAAAAATTATTTGATTGTAACATAAAGGGTAAATGTCTGAAAGTTATTTTTAATATGTACAATGGTTGTAAGTCAAAAATTAGTCATAATAATAATCTTTCTGATTACTTTCCCTGTCAAAACGGAGTCAGACAGGGTGAAAATTTATCTCCCCTGCTATTTGCCATTTATCTGAATGATTTAGAAGAATTTTTGAGTCGGGAAAATGTGTCTGGTCTTAACTTTGTGTCAGATGAAATTGAAAAAGAATTAGACTTGTATTTAAAAATTATAGTAATTTTATATGCAGACGATACTGTTCTAATGGCAGAATCGAAACAAGACCTCCAGTATCAACTTGATTGTTTTTATAGATATTGTTCACTTTGGAAATTAGAAGTTAATGTTCAAAAAACCAAGATTCTTATTTTCGGAAAAGGAAGGCAACTCTCAAATCTTTTTCATTTTAACAATACGGAAATAGAAATTGTTAAAGACTTCAAATATCTTGGTATCTTTTTCACAAGAAATGGTTCATTTTGTTATCATAAAAAGTATGCTGTCCAGAGGGCAACAAGAGTTATGTTTGGAATTATAAAGAAGGCAAGAGAGTTGAATTTATCTTTAGAATGTCAGCTTGACCTGTTTGATAAAATGATTGTCCCAATACTATTGTACGGTTGTGAAGTGTGGGGATATGAAAACGTTGATGTACTTGAAAAACTCCACCTTAGATTTTGCAAAATTATTTCAAATTTGAAATTTTCTACTCCAAATATAATGGTTTATGGAGAGCTTCATAGGTATCCATTAATTGTTCATATAAAGGTACGAATTATAAAGTTTTGGATAAGATTATTGAACAGTAAGGCTTCAAAATTCTCACATATATTCTACAAATTGTTGTTTTATATGAACTTAAATAACAGTAGCAGAGATTTTAAGTGGTTGAAATTTGTGAAGTCTATTTTACAAGAATGTGGATTAATTTACATATGGTTATCACAAATTGTTGAAAATGAAGAATGGTTAATAGCTAAAGTTAAAGAGGTTCTGCAAGATCAATTTGTACAAACATGGATGTCCCAATGTAATAATACTAGTAAGGGCGTTGTTTATAATTTATTTACAAATAATAATTTTATCTGTCGTTGTAATATCTTAGCTATAGCCAGTCACGTGATTATGGAGCATCTTATCTGTATGCATGCCCACGTGCTGGTCAGTCTGCCAGCTAGCGTGTACCTCTGTGCAACTCATAGTACCATGTATATATGTAAATAAATATAGAACTTAGAATTCAGCCTAGTGATCTTTTCAAGCAAATCATGACTTTATATTGTCTTTGACAATATTACATTTGGCGACGAGGATAAACTGGATTAAAAGAGAAACTCGAGTTTTAACAACCGTGTAGGACACTTGTTGTTTAAATGCCGAAAATGTCTCTTCCAACATTTCCAAAATTTGACATTCATTCCGATGAAAATTCTGTGGGAATTAGATGGACAAAATACGTAAATCAACTTGAGAATTTATTCGTTGCTATGGACATTTCTAGCAAAAAGAGAAAAAAGGCACTACTCTTACATTACGCAGGAGAAGATGTTTTTGATATCCATCAGACCCTTCCAGATACAAGTGCAGAAGACGGATATGATCAGTCAAAAACAGCTCTGACAAACTATTTTCAACCACAAGTAAATCGCGAGTTTGAAGTTTTTGAATTCCGTCAAATGAAACAACTCCAAGAGGAAACCGTGGATCAGTTTGCGACCAGACTTCGACAAAAATCTAAACACTGCGACTTTGCGGACAATGACGGAGAAATCAAGAGTCAGATAATTCAAGGCTGTACTTCAAATGATCTGCGACGCAAAGCTCTTCGTGACAACTTGGATTTAACAAAATTATTATCAACAGCAAGGGCCATGGAAATTGCAAATAAACAAGCGGACAAAATGAGGAAATCAGAAGAAACGAATGCGGTAAGACAAAAAACTTTTTCTCAGCCTAACATTAAGCAATCTACTTCTCAAAGCAAAGAAAGAAAAAAGCAAAAATGTAGGAACTGTGGAGGACGCTATCCACATCGCTCATCATGTCCTGCGTTTGGCAAAATCTGTGATTACTGCAAAAAGGAGAATCACTTTGCCTCGCAATGCCTTAAACGCAAAACTAGAGAAAGACGAAAGGTACAAAATGTCGACGAAAACAGCGCATCAAGCAGCGATGGTGAAAATTCGTCTACATCTTCAAGAAGCGACGATGAAACTATGACAAAAGGTGCATACTCATTCGGAGTTAAAGCCAAAGTCCATCAAATAGGGAAACTACCTAAAACAGAAATCCGTCTGAACGATCACAAAATGAAAATTATTGTCGATACGGGTAGCTCAATCAACATCGTAGAAGAAACCACGGTAAACAAAATGCGAAACAAACCGAAACTGCAGAAATCGGATATAAGTGCGTTTGCTTACGGTCAAAAGGAAAAGCTCCGTATAAGAGGCAAATTTTCTGCATCCGTTGAATCCAAGGATAAGATCGTAACCGCTACATTCTACGTTGTGCCGGGAGATTATGGTAATCTGTTAAGTTACGCAACAGCAGTGGATCTTAATATTATACCGGTCATCCAGAAAGTGAAAATCCCGAAAAAGGAATTAACAGAAGAATATCGCGATGTGTTCGAAGGCTTCGGAAAATTAAAAGATAAAAGGATCAAAATACACATCGATGAAAATATCGCACCTGTAGCAGAGCCTCACAGGAGAATTCCGTTTCACGTGCGAAACAAAGTAGAAGAGGAATTAAAGCGACTTGAGCAACAAGACGTCATAGAAAAAGCCGTACGACCGACACCCTGGGTATCGCCTATCGTTGTAGCACCACGAGCGAAAAATCCGAATCAAATAAGGATATGTGTCGATATGAGGAAAGCTAATAAAGCTATTAAACGTGAGCGTCATCTTACACCGACTATAGATGACCTGATAATGGATCTTAACGGAGCTAAAGTTTTCTCCAAATTGGATCTAAGAAATGGATTTCATCAGCTAGAGCTCGAACCCGAGTCAAGGTATGTAACTACCTTCTCTACACATGTAGGATTATGGCGCTATAAAAGACTTAATTTTGGTATTTCTGCAGCTCCTGAAATATTCCAAAACGAAATTCGTCAAGCGCTACAGGGTCTCAAAGGAGTCCGTAACCTAAGCGATGACATAATAGTATTTGGATCCGACCAGAAAACTCACGATGCAAATCTCCGTGCCGTTCTTCAGAGGCTAAGAGAAAAGAATCTTACTCTCAACAAGGAAAAATGTTCGTTTAATCAGAACAGGATATCGTTCTTCGGATATGTATTCTCAGCGGAAGGAATATCAGCCGATCCAAAGAAAGTAGAGGCAATCAAGGACGCAAAGAAGCCATCAAATCAATCAGAAATCAAAAGTTTTCTTGGAATGACAAACTACGTGTCCAGATTCATTCCGGACTATTCGACTATCACTGATCCATTGCGAAAATTACTACGGGACAAAACTCCTTGGAAATGGACAAGTGAACAGGATAACGCATTCGAGAAAGTAAAACGTAACCTCACAAGTGACCGTGTAATGACATTCTTCGATCCTAGAAAACAGACAGAATTACACGTGGATGCAAGTCCAGTAGGTCTAGCCGCAGTGATGAGCCAAGAAAATAAAATAGTCGCTTACGCAAGCCGTGCGCTAACTCCTGTAGAACAAAGATATAGCCAAACTGAACGCGAAGCACTTGCAATTGTTTGGGGATGCGAACATTTCCACCTGTATCTTTTTGGAAAACCGTTTACTCTTATCACGGATCATAAACCTTTAGAATACATTTTTCAGAAGCCGAAAGCAAAACAAAATCTCAGACTAGAAAGGTGGCGTTTGAGGTTAACAACATATAACTTTAAGGTCAAGTACATGCCTGGGATTACTAATGCCGCCGATTACTTGTCTAGACATCCGCTGACCGAGTCCAAGGAATGTAATCCAGATGAACATTACATAAGGTACGTTACCGAAAATGCCGTACCAAGATCTATGCAACTGGACGAGATCATCAAAGCATCCCAGCACGATCCCGTAATTCCGCTCGTTATCGAGGCCGTGACCTTAAATCACTGGGACCCCAAATTGTGCAAAGATAATAAATCTTACAATTGTTTCTCCAGAATGCGAAATGAACTAACAGTCGTCAGTATCAAAGATAAGTGTATACTTTTACGAGGAACAAGGATTGTTATCCCAGAATCATTGCAGCGACGAGCAATTAGCATAGCTCATGAAGGTCACCAGGGAATCACAAAGACAAAACAACTACTGAGAGAAAAAGTATGGTTTCCGTATATCGACGATCTTACTGAACAAATGTGCAAATCGTGCATAACTTGCTTATCGTTGTCACCTACAAACACACCGGAACCATTAAAGATGAGTGAATTACCGTCAAAACCGTGGGACGAAGTTTCTGTTGATTTTTTCGGACCAATTCCGAATGGTGATTACATCATGGTTGTAATCGACGATTATTCTCGTTTTCCGGTCATTGAAATAATGACATCTATTTCTGCGAGAACTGTAATACCTAGGCTAGATGGTATATTTGCTACATTCGGAATACCGTCTGTATGTAAGAGCGACAATGGACCACCATTTAACGGTTCAGAATTCAGGAAATTTGCAGATAACCTGGGAATCAAACACCGGAAAATAACTCCGTTACATCCAGAAGCAAACGGACTTGTCGAAAAGTTCATGCAACCGTTGCAGAAAATCATAAAAGCCGCAAACATCGAAAACAAAAATTACAGACAGGAACTACACCAATTTCTCAGGAACTACCGTGCTACACCACACTCTACAACTGGAATTTCACCGGCAGAAATTCTTTTCTCCAGAACAATAAAAACCAAATTACCAGAAATGCCGAAATCACCACCAAACAGTCCATTGCGAAACAATGATGCATCAGAAAAATCGAAAAACAAAAAGTACGCTGACTCAAAAAGAAAAGGACGAGAGTCATCTATCAAGGAGGGCGATCAAGTACTTGTAAAACAACGGAAAAGGGATAAATTAACACCTCCGTTTCATCCGAAACCGGCCAAAGTTATTCGAAGAAAGAAATCAATGATAACCGTAAATCACGAAGGAAAAGAAATAACCCGAGATGCTTCACATTTCAAACCGCTTCCAACTGGAATTTGCGCATCAGACAATCAAACACCGTATCAATCGCCAACCCCGAGCATTCGTAGACGACCAAAACGAAATAGACAGAAACCGGCAAGATATCGCGATTAATGATTATAGTGGGTGAAAAATGTGAAATGTGAAAAAAAAGTGAAAAGTCAATCAAAAATCATGTATTGCAAAATTTGAATTTGATCATGTATTCGAATTTTTTATTTCAATGATACTGATTAATTTTGCTGATACCATAGATTGTTCAAATTTCATTGCATTCAGCTGTTATATCAATCATGTCAATCTCGTGATAGTTTTATTGCTTTTCAGGGACTCGGACATCATTAACTTTTACACTCGTTGTTTTATATTGCTTTCTTATCGTATAGTTTAGATTAGAATTTAGATGAACACGTGCACTGATTCTCTATGACACTTTATTCTGAGATCAATTGAAAGACTTGTTACACTCTTTAGTTATTCACTTTAGATTTCGTATTAATTGCTTTCTTTATCTGCTCGTGTCGAGACGGTGAACCTTTGACATTATATATGAACTCTCTGTGCCGTGCTCGACACTACTTCATTTATTTTTAGATTACTTTATTACATTTATATTTAATCATCAGTAATAATATTTTTTAATCTATAAAGAAAAGGAGGAATGTAATATCTTAGCTATAGCCAGTCACGTGATTATGAAGCATCTTATCTGTATGCATGCCCACGTGCTGGTCAGTCTGCCAGCTAGCGTGTACCTCTGTGCAACTCATAGTACCATGTATATATGTAAATAAATATAGAACTTAGAATTCAGCCTAGTGATCTTTTCAAGCAAATCATGACTTTATATTGTCTTTGACAATATTACAGTCGTAATTACTTAGACCTTGATATACCTAAATGTAATATTTTTAAACCGTTGAGATTTAGAACTAGCAATCATAGATTACCTGTGGAAACAGGCAGATGGCTTAATATCCCCAAAAATGAGAGACTTTGTAATTAATGTGATCTTTCAGTAGGTGACGAATTTCATTACATTATGACTTGCAAGGCTTTAGATGCAGAAAGAAATAATTTGATACCCAGAAATTTTTACCTTCATCCTAATTCTTTCACATTTTATAATTTATTTTCTTGTAAGGATAAAATTACAGTTATTAATCTTTGTAAATTCATTGATATTGTTTACGAGAGAGTTAACCCTCCAGGTTAAAAACTTTTGTAGAAATTTAAGTAGTATAGCGCATGCATTAAGTTGATTTGATTTTGTATTGTATATATATTTTCTCAATATGTTGATGATGAGAAACAAAATAAACTTGTAAACTTGAAACTTGGTGGGCTTTAATAAATACTCATCCCACTTGATGATATGGTAGATAATTACATGTATAATCTCAATTCCATCTATCACTTTCCTATTTGTAAATGATTTCATACAAAATGATCTTTTTATATTCCTTTCTGTTCAATTATTTTCAATATCTATATTTGTCTTTATCGAATTCCATTTCTGAGTACTTATTCTACACTAAATCCAAACTCCAGTGATCGGTCCACAGGCTATTGTTTCATGCGAGCTCACACCCCTGTAGGGGGCTGTGAGCTCGCATGAAACAATCGTCTATGGATCGGTCCCCGGGGATCATTTTTGACAAAATTCATGTACTTGTATCGGATACTAGTATATGCGACCTAACCGTCCCTATTTCTCGGAAAGTTAAAATGTATTTCTTCAATTTTCAGTTACAAAACAGTAAGATATCTGCAAAATACTTTTATTGACATTTTTGTAGAAATCGACACATCTCACGTGGCCAATAAGCTAGAGTTTACAAACCAGGTATGAAGCATATTTGTATACCATAGATGTACATGAATACATATATTAATTTTTAGTATAAAAGAACAAAATATTCCCTATTTCCAAAAATAAAAGCACATATAATAATATTTTTAAGCAGACAAAGGAATTAAGTCGAATATATTTTCCTAGAAACTAAGGAAATATACATGTATGTATAAAACACATCAAACGGCAAGGATCCTTGCTCTAACGGGAAAGAGACAGATATTGTAAAAGTTGGGATGACATTTATTCCCTTTGTAACCAGCTTTTATTTCCTTTCGTCGTCATGGTAACCAGCTTTTATTTCCTCTCGTCGTCATGGTAATCATCAAAGAAGTGAGATGGAACACATCTAAAGAACTTCAGCTAAAACGAATAAAAAGAAGATGTGGTGTGAGAATAAACTACTCTAAAAGAAAGATACCCGATGTGTCGATAAAATATTCATCAACATCCACTTCATCCATAGAATGGGGAATTGAAAGAGAAAATTTAATTGCATAATGAAAGTTGCATACATGTTACTTTACTTTATCTTTATGTTATGCAATTGATAGCTCTAAGCCCCAAAGTGGATTACGTAGATTAATCATTCAAAAAAGTAATCGAGAAAATGAATAAGATCAAATAATCTTGATTTTGAGTAGATGGAAATAAGTTCTATATAAGTAATAGTGTAACATTTGCGTCCAAAGAAATATTTCACGACATGAAATAAAATGAAAAAAAAAAATGAAAATTTTACCTCATCAAAATATCCAATAAAATCATGAGAGCCTCTTGCAGCTCCGATCACCAGGGGACTCTTGTTTGGTGCTACACCGGCATCTGTCAAAATAAAAGACATTTCTGACAAGTTTCGTGTCGATAGGTACAATCCACAGTCAGTTACAACCCCAAAACCATTTTCATTCATTTCCCAGAATTTTAGGTCCGTTTCTATAGAATTTGATGACGTCACAATTAGTCTGGTTTTTGAAAATATAGAATAAGAACATTCTTGACTCAAGAGGAACATTTTTGGCACGTTTAATGTCTAAATGTACAATACACACTCATTTATGATCCGTAAATCATTTTCAGTAATCAAAGTCATTTGACCTTTTGACCCCAAAGTCGATAGGAGGCACCCTTGACTCGTGATTACTAAGTGTGCGAAGTTTCATTGCAATAACACTTATTGGATTAAGGTTCGGACACCAATTGTTGACGCCCGTCCGTCCGCCCATCTTACGTTAAATTAAGATTCGAGTTTTGCAATTCGTCTAAAAATTGAGTCTTTATGTCGAAAGAAAAAAAAAGCCTATCTATACCGATCCCTTTTCTGACCTGGTGAGCGGAAACAGACCATTTTCATGCTAAATTGAATTTAGAGGTGCATAATTTCAGTTTATCTTGTTTAAAATGAGGTTCTTTTCTTAAGTGTAACAATTTATGCCGATTGGTTAAGTTTCTCTTTAATCTTAATTGTGGAAACATTTTCTTTTTCGGTAGGTTAGGTTCCTAGACCCTATAGATGTTTCATGGAATGTGGACAGTTTACTATAAATGCAATCAATTTATACATCCCTCCCCCCTCCCCCAAAATGTATCAGTTATGTAATGCACTATCTTCACAAGACACTTGCGCGCTTTGACCACAGCAGCAGGTGTATTGTCTACATGTAGTTTAATGAGCATAGCCCCCCCTTTCTTTCTTTATACTTAAGTGCTTTAACCACAGCAGCAGGTGTAATGTCTACACATAGTTTAATGAGCATAGCCCCCCCTCCCTTCTTACTGCTTTGACCACAGCAGCAGGTGTATAGACCACACGTAGTTTAATGGACATAGCCCCCCTTCTTACTTTATACTTACGTGCTTTGACCACAGCAGCAGGTGTATTGTCCACACGTAGTTTAATGATATCCCCCTTTCTACCTTTATACTTATGTGCTTTGACCACAACAGCAGGTGTATTGTATATAATTCTAATATGACTCGATTCTTTTTCCCTATTAAGACAACAGACGCGAGCCGGTCTCTATTCTCCAATATAGGCCCTATAGCGATAAGCCACGCCTACCCATTTTCTGTTTTTTACCTGAAAGCAGGTAAACCGGCAGGAACTGGTTTTACCAAGAATCAAAAGGTCTAAGTTTGGTCATCATTAAAATAGAATTCTGATATGACTTGATTCTTTTTCCCTATTAAGACAACAGACGCGAGCCGGGCTCTATTCTCCAATATAGGCCCTATAGCGATAAACCACGCCTACCCATTTTCTGAAAGCAGATAAGCCGGCTGGAACTGGTTTTTACCAAGAATCCATTTTGTCGTCTGTGTTTCATTGATGTAAGTTTGGTCATCATTAGAATAGAAATAAACAAGAGGCCCAGGGGCCAAATCGCTCACCTGAGAACACTGGGTAATGGGTATGTTGAGAGAAGACAATATGTATTAAAAGTTGTCATTTATGAAAACAGGTTAACACAAGACATAAAATAACATATAATTAAACAAAGCACACAAGACTGAACAAAACAACAGTTAGTAATATGACATAAAAAATGCATGCACATAAATTAAGGCAGCATGAGAGAAGAGAATAAGAAAAATATCAGTTTTTGCATAAAAGTAATTAAGGCCATAAAGACGTCAAAATTAGTGATTGGATTTAAACAAAATGAACAAACTTGAATCATACATCCTTCTAGATCACTCAGATACAATTAGTTTTTCAATCCTTGAAGTGGTTCTGGAGAAGAAGATTTTTAAAGACGGGTACCCTCCTAGACCTATATGACCCTGCCCTGGATCCACCCCTAAAGGGATCAAGCCTTAATGAGCAAACTTTGTAGAAGACCTTACGTACTTCATGACAACAAAGTTTCATCAAAATCCTCCAAGCGGTTTCAGAGGAGAAGATGAAAATGTGAAAAGTTAACGGACGGACAGACAGACGATGCGGTATGACAATAGCTCACTTGAGCCTTTGGCTCAGGTGAGCTAAAAATAGAAGTTTTTGCATGAAAATAATGAAGGCCATAAAGATGTCAAAAACTCGTCAAAAATTGGTTATCGCATTTTAATGAAATGAACAAACTTGAATCATACATTCTTCTAGATCACTCAGATACAATTAGTTTTACAATGCATGCAGCGGTTCTGGAGAAGATTTTAAAAGAGGGGTACCCCACACCACCTACTGGACCCCGCCCTGGATCCATCCCTGAAGGGATCAAGCCAAAATTAACAAGCTTGGTAGAGGGTCTAAAATACTTCATACAATACATAGTTTCATCAATGTCCTGTAAGCGATTTAAGAGAAGATGAAAATGCGAAAAGTTAATGGACGGACAAATGCCGGACGATCCGGTATGACAATATCTCAATTTGAGCCTTTGGCTTTTTATGAAATGAACAAACTTGAATCATACATCCTTCTAGATCACTCAGATACCATTAGTTTTTCAATACATGCAGCGGTTCTGGAGAAGAAGATTTTTAAAGAGGGGTACCCTCTGGGACCAATTTGACCTCGCCCTGGATCCACCCCGGTAGGGATCCAATTGAAATGAACAAACTTGGTAGGGGACCTTTAGTACTTCATGCATACCAAGTTTAATAAAAATTCTCCGAGCGGTTTCAGAGGAGAAGATGAAAATGTGAAAAGTTAACGGACGGACGGACGCCGGACAATCCGGTATGACAATAGCTCCCTTTGAGCCTTTGGCTCAAGCTAAAAAGACAATATTTTGTCCGGTTCCTATCTTCTAATTGAAAAAAAAAATTGACAACAGATGTTGTTATAGAAATTTTGAAACCCCCCCCCCCCTCTTTTTATAATCTTTGCAATAAAAGAATTATTATAAATTCAACTTGTACATCTTGTAAATCAAAAATGCTACCACACAAACATTTATTAATTTAATTTTACCTAGAATATAGCTTTTACTATATCAATATGAACCCAAGGGGAATTAAAATAGAGATAATGCCAAACTTCATAAAAAATGCCGAAGTCAAAAAAATGGCCAAATTGGCATTAAAATTATTCAGAAAAAGTTAAAAATTGCATTCAAAGCTTAAAAAGTGGAGGAAAAATGAGAAATAAAGAAAAAAAAATGTTATGGCCCAGTTGGGATTTGAACTCGCTACCTTGGGACTCATTGACACACTGAAAACATACCTATTTAAAGTAATAAAAAATCATTAAAAATCTAAAAGTCAAGATATTGAAAAAAATTCATCACTGTTACATTCCTTATAATAATTCTGATAAATGTTAGAACAATCATTCATGGGAAGAACCATAAAATGCCAAAAATGATGAAAATGACCATCCCCCCTTCCTTTTTTACAGTGTTAAAAAAATCATTGAAAATTCAAATATAAACTTTTCAGCAAAATTCTTTCACTAAAGCATTCCTCTGCTTAAAAATGGCTAAATTAAACTAAACTGGAGCAGAATTTTTCAGTAAGAAAGAAAATATTAAGAGAAATATCAATTTTGCATTAAAAATACAATGTCGAAAAAGACGTCAAAAACGCGTCAAAAATTAGTTATCGGATTTTAACGAAATGAACAAACTTGAATCATACATCCTTCTAGATCACATAGATACAATTAGTTTTTCAATCCATTCAGTGGAACTGGAGAAGAAGATTTTTGAAGAGGGGTACCCTTCGGGGCCTATTTGACCCCGCCCTGAAGGGATCGAGCCGAAATGAACAAACTTGGTTGCGGACCTTTAGTACTTCATGCATACCAAGTTTCATCAAAATCCCCCAAGCGGTTTCAGAGGAGAAGATGAAAATGTGAAAAGTTAACGAACGGACGGACGACGGACGGACGGACGGACGGACGACGGACGCCGGACAATCCGGTATGACAATGCCTTTGGCTCAGGTGAGCTAAAAATGACAAGCCGGGCTCTATTGTCTCATAATGCCCTCGCGTCCTCAGCCAATCACATTTATCACCTCGCCGCTGACGCGGCTCGGTAATAAATGTGATTGGCTGAGGACGCTCGGGCATTATGAGATAATA